>PVJD01001679.1:193496-248772 GCA_004026545.1 Mormoops blainvillei
GCCATCCCCGCCCCCACGCCGAGTGAGGGAGGGGCGCTTCTGCTCTCTCTGCCAGGCGCAAAGGATGACCCCTTTTTGTCCCCACTCCTCACTCCTTTACTTTATTCCAGGCCTCTCCAATGACACTCCGTGGAACAGCCAAACTAGAGAGGGAAGCGTGCTCCCGCACTTCAGGACCCACAAGGGCTTTTTAAAAAGCATCCTATCTGTTCGCCCACCCTCAAACCAGTTAGCCAGAGGGCTGAGCCAGGCCTCCCCCGGCACGGAGCAGACAGCCCTGGCCACGGGGCGGACGCAGCCCCCTGCGAGCTCCAGGGGGTCCTTGGCCTGACTTGCTCGGCTCCGGGTCCCTCCTCCGCCTGGCGCCAGCAGGGAGCCACGCCACCCTTGCACCTCTGACCAAGTCGTACCTTGGGGATCTGCCCGGGCCTTGCCCCGCGCCCCTGGACCTCAACCTCAGGGAGCTGGGCTTTCGGGAACGTCTGAGCCTCCGAAGGACCTGACACCTTCCTGATCGCCCCAGGGCCTCGCCTAAAGGCCCAGTTTCTGGGCTCTGTCAATCCTGCGCGCGCCCTCGCTCCCCCAGGACGCAGCCAACGACCCGGGGGGGCGGGCAGTGGCGCTCAGGGCCCCAGACCCTCCCTGGATCTCGGTTAGGAACCCTTCTTCTATCTCAAAGTTGCCGTAAGAAAATAAATACAAGTGACACTGTGCTGGGCCAAAGCTCATTAGTTCGTTGTCCAGGCCCTAATAAAGGGAGAGAAGCGCAAATTATAGAGTTCAGCCTCAACACACGCTCTGTCACCCGGGATCAGCGCACCTCGAGACTGATTCCAATTGCTCCGAACTTGCTGCGCAGTTCGCCCCCCACCCCCTCCTCGCAAGCAGGAGGTTGGGTGGAAAAATATAGTTCCAAAGGGGGTAATGATCAAGCTTTTCCTCTCGGAAGCCTGCGCCACCTCATTTCCCATCAGTAATCCCAATAAAATTAACGTCGTGGCTGCGATTGAAAAGAGGAGGGCCCGCGACACTGCTGAAATAACACACTCTCCCCCAGCAAAAGGTAAAACCCAAAACGGCCCTTTGTTCAGCTAATTAACGAAGGCCCAGCTCCGAAAGCAGATGTGTTTTCTTAGCTAATCACAAGCATGTTTCTTTCAAGGAACGTCATTTTGAGGGGGCCCGCTTGGGGGGATGGGGAAGGGGACACGGGACACAGCACAGCCCCCTCCAGGCCCTCTTTGCCTCAGAGGTGTCTCACCCCAGACTAAGACCCAGAGGTTGAACCCGGGCGGTTCATCTCTCACACCTTTCTCCCCCTTGACCCCACCCCCAAGGGCCAACAGGCTCCTTGATACTGGCTGGGACGCCAGGCCTGCTGGATTCCAGGGGAACAAAAAGAAAACAAAACAAAAAAACACAACTTTTAATGACACAGATGCCATATGAGATGAGGCAGTTTTACAATTCACTTTGAATAGGACGCTAACTTATTACAAGTGTGTTATCAGAAGGACGATAAGATTTATAACTCCGAGAGTCAGCTTTTCGCCTTAATGACAATGGATGTTAACGGGAGGGAATCTGTTCTCTATTAGAGATGAGCGTCCCTTCCCTGTTTTGGGACATCGACGGATACGTCCAGGAGGGCAGAGAACAAGCTCCTTTGTGTCTCCTCATGAAAAAATCTCCCTTTTCCCTTTGGGTATGAAACGGGGTCTCCACGCTGCGTGAGCGCCTGGCTCACCTTTTGAGCATGAGCTTGGGAGAAAAAAAAAAGAGAGAGCGCGACAAGAAAGAGGGGGTAGATGGGGGATGGAGACAGAGGTGAGAGGGGTAGTTCTCCGCCCTGGGGTTCACACAGCCAAACTATTTCCCGGCTCTCTCTGCCATACAAAAAGATGGCTTTCCAGTAAACCAACACAGTAAGCAAACTTTAAAAAACTGGGGTCCTATTACAAACCAACGCCCAGCACTAACTGCTTTAAAATTACTGCATAATTAGATTTAGTTGAATTTCACCATTAATTAGGCAGCCGCACTGCAGGGAGCCTTTGAAATCTGAGAAAATGGAAAAAAATCATCTGAAGCACGTTTTTAAAACCCAACTTCAATAAATCTTGACGAGGCCCGGCTTTCAGAGAGTACCTCGCTCCCCTCCCAGGCGGCTGAGGGGCGAGTCTCCAGGCCCTGGCTGGGGCTGGAATTGGACGTAAGGGGCAATCTGTCCCACCGGCTGAGAGCTCGGCTCAGGCCCATCCGCTCGGAAGACCCTCTCTGGGAGGCCAGATCTGTCCCAGGGCCGGCCTCGCCCGCCCTTAAACCGATTACAGAATGGGGATGCTCGCTGCAGGCGCGTTCCTGCCAGGGGCGCTGTCCACGCGGGTCCACACGTTTCCAGGGCCTGCGACCACCCGCCCGGAACCGGCCCCTCCTCCCCTGCGCGCCCCCAGTCAGCCCTTCGCCCGGAAAACCACCTTTCCTATAACTTTGACCTGCAAGCATCAAGTTCTGCCCCGGTCCGGCGGGGTCCGCAGCCTGGCCCCCACCCCCAGCTCGGCCCGCGCGGAGCCAGGCGCAGCCCCTGCATTAATGAGCGCGAGAACCGACCGAGGTCTGCACACACACACCCCTCCCCCTATACCATTAAAACATTTAAGATCGTTTGAGGATCCAGACTTTTGCTTCCCCTAAACTGATGCTCGAAGGGAGAGAAGACATGAAATAAACTCTCCTGATTAGTGTGTGTGTATGTGGGGGGGGGGGGACGCAAGAGAGAAAGGGGTCCTGTGTTACCACTATTTGCCCTACGAATCCTGCTGCTTTAATTACAGATCATCGAGGACCGATCGCACGCCCTGGCCAGGCAGAGTTGAAAAGAGGGTTTTCTGCCTGCAGATGGAATGGCCTTTGGCCGTCCCCCCACCCCCTTTTTTCTTTTTGGGAACCAATGTGTTTCCCATTACTCGGCCCTGCCGTGCCTGGCAGCCCCGCGCTCCCGGAGCAATGCGAGACGCCATGTTGGCTCAGCTCATAGGACCAAGTCAAAAGCAAGCTTCGAGGCAGAGTTTCACACGCTCGGGCTCCCCCCGACCGCCCCCCGCCCCCGCCCCCCGCCTGTCGCCGCTTGGTGCACAGCCTCCGAGTGCAGCTCCGCGCGCCCGGCACCCCGGACTTTCCGGGGGCGCGGGCGGAATTCCGCCGCGCGTAAGTGGGGGGCGGGGGCGGGGGGGCAGGCACTCTTCCGCGGCTGCTGCCACCTCCAGGCCCCCATCCCCGCGGCCGCCGGGGGCTACCCCAGCCGGCTCCGCTGAACCAGCCCCAGACGTCGCCCGCTAACTTTGAGCCCCAGCCTCCGGCGGCCCAGGGACAACTAATGGTGCAAGGCCCAGGCTGGGCGACCACGCGCCGAGCGATCGGGCCAGAATCCCCCCAGCTCAGTCTTCTCCCAGGTTTGTTTGAAAGTGGTGAGAAGCAGCGATCGCCCCCCACCCTCCCTCTCTCCTCGGACTATTGTTGCATTTCGCGTCTAACTGGGTTCTCTCACACCCCCGAGCGCCAAGAGGAGGAGGGGGAGTGGGGCTGGGAGAAGAAATAAAGCGAGCTCAGATCAGATGAAAAAAAAAAAAAAAAAACCCAGCAAGGAAAAAGAGACACTTAAAGGGAAAGAGTCGCCATGTTTAGCAGCTTTTTTTAAAGATCTCGTCAATTTCACACAGAACGCACTCGCTGGGTCCCAGCCCTCGTCTTTTGTCCAATTCAGTCGCAGCAAAGATCTTTTGTTCTAACTCAGCGTGAAAAGAAAAACTTTCTTTAAATGCAGTAAACTTAAACCAAGCTCAAGACTCTAAACAGATCCTCCTCCGGCCACTCTAAACATATACAAGAGGTTTTGTTTTAACCGTTTGAAAAATTTTGGGTCCTGTTTTTCTGCCTCGCAGACCCCAAGCTGCTTGCTGAAACTTAGAGAGAGGGAGAGTGAGGTCCCCAACGTCCACAACACATGCTTAAAGCATAATAAAACAGGGACTGTCTTTTGCTTTGAAAATCATAAATTATAATTTAATGCCAATAATAATTTACAACAAATGGCTGTTTACAATAAACTAACACAAAACAAATAAGGAAAAGGGCCTGTGTTTTACTTATTGGAGAAACTTCACACACTCACATGGATAGCACTTGTAAGAGGCGAAAATAAACACCAACCTACAAAACCTCCATCTAAAGGTCAGGGATATTCTGCCGTAAGAACGGACTTATTTTCATGTACGTATATATCTGCAGAAAGAAGCCGAGGGTCAGATGGAGAACTCCGCCCAACTGCACAAACCAGACAGATATTTCTGGTCTATATGGATTGACTGCAACCGAGTATCAAAGTTTAATACACTTTACAAAATGACCCCTTTTCTTTCACGTGCCCTACCCACCTCATTTGAAAATTAAACCACAACATGGGGAAATGTGGGGGAGGTGGGTGCTGGAAATCCTCAATAAGGACAAAATTGCAAGCTTCCAAGAACTGAACTTTCTCCAAACCAGGAAAAGGGTGGGTGTGGGGGGGGGGCGGGGAGAGGAGTCCAAAACAAAATAGTTCCTACTTCGAAATCAGCGCACCCCTGTCAAGTTTCCTTCCTTCTTTCTCTCTCTTCTTTTTCTTAATTTGGCTTCTAAGGACAAAGGATCCCAAGAGCAGTCCGGATTGTATCTGCCCAATCTGAAATGTCAGAATGTCGATGTGTTTTTATGTACATAACTCCAATGGAAATGATTCCCTTAACCTGTGGTCAGGCTCCCACTGGAAGAGCAGGAGGGGGGGAGGGGACACGCAGGCCAACTGCAAGTTAGCACAGATAGCTGTATCACTGCATCTGAAGCCCTCTCAACAGCCACGCCACATGAGAACCACGGAATATTTTTTTTAAAAAATCACACCTACTTCAGGAAAAACTCATTGCAAACAACTGCCCTCTATTTACAATGCTGTGATGAGCTTGCTTGAACAGGCTTCTGCAAACCTGTCAGATATGTACAAAACACCATTTTTTTCTGATCATAAAATAGATACTGATCTCAAGATTTCTAATACTTTTCACAATACCTTCCCTAAGCAGGCACTTAAGTGTGACAAATATAAGGGCCTTTTTTTTTTTTCCCCGGAAAATCCATTTTTAATTAAAAAGAGGATTAGGTGAATGGGGGTGGTTTACTATATCAGTATGGCACTTCCTAAACCACAGATAAACCATTAACTTCAGCTTCCCCACCCCAACACACATCCAAATTAAACCCTAGTCCACTTTTGAACAAACTGACTGAGGATCATAAACAAATGGACCTCCCAGCCCCACTCAGCCAGAGCTCACAGGGGGCTCTTCTCGATGGAAAGACAGTGAGTGGGGACAGCCAAACAGGTTTCAGATATCAAATAATATTTTAATTTCTGAATACTTTCAAATTTTCCTTGGAATATAACACACAAAGACTCGACCAAACAGTTCAGTTATTATAACTTTTACAGTATACAGAAATGTTGCACTTAAAAAAAAAAAACCTTCAGTTTTTTTTAAAACACAAACTGTAAACTCTAAGATACTGAATCAATCACATTACCTATAAGTGCCAACAGTGTTATTTTGTCATGCTGATTTCAATGGTATTTTTTAAAAAGGGAATATCAACAATTATAATACAAAGGGTTTGCAAATATACAAACAGATATAGGATTTTCATAACAATTCAAGAACTAAGTGGGACCCAATTCAAATTACAAAAGTTCACTTTTTATTCAAAACCTCAGCATGTGTCTTGGACACATTCCTAGGCTGCCAATAAATTCCACAGTTCATTCTCTTTCTTAAAATATTTTTAAAAAGCTAGGTTTGTCTTGGTGTCTTTTTGGGGGGGACAGGGTTGGGGGAGTTAAGTGTTATGTGTGGTTCCTCCGGGTCTCAAATTAAGAGTGCTCAACTTTACCTAAAATTTTTGATCACCGCCTATAAGTGCGTTTCCATCATCTCTGAGTTGCCTTTTAAAGTTTTATGTCTTCCTATGATATTTTCATGGACTCAGTTTTAATTCTTGCAGAACATATATTTTAAGGATACACAGTTTTTAAGAAGCCAAGATTATATCAAAACTTATTATAGAACCACAGAATAAACTGGTTTGGAACCAGGAAAGTACAAAAAAGAACAGCTAGAGGTACACAGACACAGGACAATTGATAATTTGGAAAAAAAAAAAGACTTACTTTCGCCATTCTGCTAATTTTCTCCCAATCTCCTTAAATGCACTTTTAGCAATATTTTTCAAAAATTTACCAAAAAAAAAAAAAAAGAAAAAGACTAATTTCCTTTTTATACAAAAAAAAAAAAAAAGGTAAGTAGCAAGTTGTTCTGACCGACACAGGAGTTTTTTTTTTTTTTAATGCATTCTGTAAAAGTTCATTTGACAGTCTTTATTTTTTGGAAATTCACAGTCCATTAAATTCTTCCCCTCTCTTCTTTTAGCAAACTTGTAACATCCTTTTATATCCTTTCTTAACAGAAGGAATTTAAGCAAACAAACCAGTCTTTGCCTTTTATTTCTCTCTGTTTCACTCCCCCTTTTTATTTTTATTTATTTATTTTTATTGAATTGCCATATACGGCCAGTTAAAACTGCTGCCGGACAGTAACATATCCCGGATGAGGGTTTCGATGGGGGTTTTACCTACCAAACGGACGAAAAACAATTGCTCTATGACCGAAGAGGAGACGGTACGCAGGGAAGGGAGGCGAAGCAAAAGCTTCCCGAATCGCGTTGGTTGGTTGGGGTACTGGCTCCTAACGTACTCTTCCAAAGCACACTGGGACTTTTCCTGCAAACTTTCCACATGGGCTACATCAGAGAGACCACAGGCATCTGGAAGAAAGTTGAAAAAAAAAAAAAAAAGAAGAAGAAGAAGAAGAATTCAGTCATCAGATTAAGAGGTTGGAAATGGGTCGCATGAGGTGTGTGTGTGTGCACAGAGCTCAAACTGCCCCAACCGGAGTTGGAGGAAATGCCTAGGACTGAGAACTTGGGGGGGGGGGGGCGGAGAGCAGGAGAGGGTCCTGGGCTATTTGCTTAAAAATTAAACACAGCTCTGTGCTGCCACAGGCTTTCACTGTCCCAGTCCCCAGGCTTGGTCACCGGGAGGCCCAAGCAAAGTGCATTGGGTGAAATCGAGCTCAAGTCAGTAAACAGAAAGACAAACAGATGAAGCCAAAAGTGCCAGTGCTCCTCCCCCTCCTCCTCTGTAAATAATAGTTAGGCTCATAATTATATAGTGGGGAGGGGGGCGACAACCTGGCCCAGCACCGAGGAATGGCATCCACGACCCAGCCTCAGATTGTCCCCAAAGAGGGCGACTCATTTTTCTCCAGTCTTTGAAACTGATTTAAGTGGCCCTTTAAAACTGATCTTGTCAGTTTAGCCTATTGAAAGGCAGCCATGCAAACTGTGATCTCTCTGTTCATTTGAGCTGTTTCTTTCCCTCCTTTCTTCTCTCTCCCTTTTTTCTCCTACCCCCACCCCCTTTATTTATTTTTTTAAACTCAGGTCCCTCCAAGAAGAACCCCCTCTCCCCGTTATCTTCAGGAAAACACTTTTCTTTTTCTGATAGGTAAAAATACAATGAGTGCCTTTGAAAGGGGAGGCTTCTCCGTGAAGGCGGCGCAGGTTGTGACCTGACCTTTGGGGACTCCCCAGACAAGACTGGGGCTACCACATACACACTGTGCATCTTAAAACAGGTCTTCGAAAACAGCTGCCACCACCTCCAGCCCGAGAACCAGAGCACACAAGCAATCTTGTCATGGGGGTCTCTAGGACTCTGCCTGTCCACAGGCTACTACATAGGTGTCTGTGCACAGGAATTAAAAGATCTGTTTGCATAAGGCCCCGCGCCCTCTGAATCAGATAACAGGAACCTTTATCTCTCGGTGGGGTGATTTGCATTCCCCACGCGGGCCTCTACATTTTACAAATAGTAATAAATTCAACTGCTACGGCAGTATCAGGCATTTCTTTCCTTGAAAGACCAAGGGAAAGGCTAAGAGCGAACAATGATATCAAGAAATTAGCAGCCACCCACCCCCATGGTCTGGGGAACGCATGGGTGCGGGGTTGTGGGACCCAGCGGAAGGTGGCTGTGAGGTAGGGGACCATCCTGTTCTGTACGTTTGCGTCAGGCAAATGGTCCAGTTATGACAGGTCCCCTGAGAAAAATAATCCAGACTCAAGCCTCTGAATACAGCTCTTCCTTGCCCAGCCACTGCCCTTTAATTGACTACCTAAGGGCTTTGGAAGGCAAGGTTTGGGGTGGCTGGGAGGGGGCTGGATGTAAAAAGCAGCGACACAGGAAAGACTCAGAGCCTGCAATAGAGTCAGCTGATGGCCTGGGTCCCCAGGTTGCCTTCACACAACAAGGAAGAGATTGTGAATCTGTTTGTTTGCCACTCGGACCATAAAGCTCTCTCCTAGTGTCCTGATTTCAAGAGGAAAAAAGAACGGGTGCCCAAGTTCTAGCCACATCCACACTGTTAGTATGCGGAATTGGGAACCCCTTTTCCTTCTCAGCCTTGACAAAGGGATCAGATGACAACTTAGGACATGAAGGTGGAGGGGTAATTTCCACCCACCTGGACTGGGCTGAACTCAGCCTGGAGGCAGCCAAAGGCCTCAGGTGTGGCCCCAAGTGGAAAGCCAGATACTTTCAAAAATCATTTGGCCTCAAGAGTTAATTAATATTGGATCTATTACTCACACAGGTTCAACTACACGCAAACTAATTAGGTTTCATAATGCAGTCAATGATAGTTTTATATCTCCGGCAACATTCATATCCAGCCCAAGTTGGCAGACACTTTGGGTTGTTTGAAAATTGCCTGAAGTGTTTGCCTGGGCTGGGGAAGCCAGAGGCCAGAGACGGCAGCCCCTGCAGTCAGTCTGAAGAGTTATGAGGGCCCCTTTCTCCCTCTCGTCCCTTCCTGGCGGCCCTCTCCCCTCTCCTGGCAGTCTGCATTGTTTTAATAAGAATATGATTTTTCAAGATTGGTGCCCTCTGGTTGGATGTGCCTGCAGCTCCAACTCCTACTGAGTTAACAGGCAAACTGCCCCCTGCAAGATGATGCCAGGACCGCCCCAGTGCCCAGGGGCATCTCCTAGAGGCTAAGCCAGGGTGACGGAGAGGACCAAGGGGTAGAGAGCCTTCCACAGGCTCAGCTGGCCCAGAGGGCCGGGGCTAAGGAAGGGGAGCAGAAGCGCACATGCCAGCCCGGCAGGAGGGCGGCGGGCACGGCCTGAGAGGCTTCCCCTGGCCCGTTTTGAGAATCTGTGTCTGCAGCATCCTTCCTGTAGCCCAGCCTTCCTCTCCTCTCCCAGACAGGCCTGGTGGGGCCCAGCGGCTATTCCAAGTTCTCATCCAAGTTGCACTCAACAGTTTGGCCTTTCACGGGGGAGGCTGGGCTCCCTCTGGGGACTCCCGAGTGGTCTGGGCCCTAACTTCGGGCCGGGACCCGTGGGCACGAGAAGGCAAGGCTCCTTCCTACCTGAGGTGAACAGGACTATGGCCTTGAGGCAGCTGTACTCAGCGGAGTCAACGTGCAGGGCTTTGAGCTTCTCCACTTGCTCTTGGAAGATCCGTATGTGGTCCATAAAGGCGACCACCCGGTCGGCAGACATGGGCGAGGCGTGGAGGCCGGCGGCGGCCAGGAGCGGGGCGACGTGGAGGGGCATGGAGCACTGCGCTGCGTTCAGCACGAACAGCTCGCTCCAGGTGAGGCGAAGCAGGGCCACCTGGTCGGTGATCTGCAGGTCAGGGAAGAAGGGGATGTTCCGGGCCCACTCGACGGCGCTGAAGAGCATCCGCGCGGCCAGTTCGCAAATGTTCTCGATGCCCATGATGTTGTTGGGCTGCATGCACTGGCTGCCGAAGCGCGACGTGGGGTAGGGCTCGGCGCGCAGCAACAGAGAAATATATCCGGACAGGTACGAGTGGCAGTTGAGGGGGTCCCCGTTGGTCAGCGCAAACTGCCCGTGGGTCGGCTGGGTGGGCGGCATCCTGCCTCTCTGTACCGCTGTGGGGAGGAAAGAAGACACTCCTTGGTTAGTGACCAGCCTTGGTCCCCAGCGCCCCTGGCAGGGGCCTGACCCAGCCCGACCCCCAGCGCGCAAGAACAGACAGGCCTGCCCCTCCAACGAGTGCGCCTGGGCCGCAGCCCGGGGAGTCGCCGCCGGGAGCCCTGCAGCAGTCCTCTGCCACCACCTAGGCCAACTCCGGCGGCCACAGCGGAACACTCGCCTCCGAGGCCCGCTCCGGGCTGGGCCGCCAAACACCCAGAATTGGCCACTTTGCCTCGGGGTCCCCGGCGCGGTGGGCGGGATGGAGCATTCTGGGGGCATCTTTCTTCTTTACTGCTAAACAGCTGATATTTCTTATTGATTGGAGGAGAGGGAGCGGGAGGGGCGAGTCTGGGGGGGGTGGGGAGGGAGAGCCGCTTTTGCAAAAGACACAAGGGTTCACCCCAGACGGCCTGTGGCCGCCCCGGAACGCCTCTCCCCCAAACCCTGCAGCCCCGGCCCCGACCCAGGCCCCAGCCCCGGTCCGGCGGGAGACTCCCGGGGAGAAACGAGCGGATTGCTGAGGTCTGGCGGCAGCCTGATCTGTGTGCACGGAGAAAGGAAGACAGAGGGAGAGGGCGGAGAGAGAGAGAGGCGGGCCGCGGCGAGAGGAAGCCGGCAGAGCCGGGGAGCCAGCGGCCGGCGCACCCCGCCTAGGGCCCGGGAGGGCCGGGGAGAGCCGGCGAGGCTCGGGCCGGGGCTGCTAGCTGACGCCGGACGGGGAGATCCGCTCTCCCAGAAACACAAAGAAACCCCGGCGATCGCTCGCTCAAACCCGGAGCCCGCGCCCGGCGCGCCATTGGCCGAGTCCGGCTGGCGGTGCTCCGCGAATTTTCTATCACAAAGACCCAACTCGCGCAGAGCGAAAGCAGCCGCCGAGGGCCCTCGCCCACCCTTGCCCTGCTCCCTATCGCGCTCTCCTCCTTTCAAAAGTGAAAGGAAAAAGGAAAACAGAGGATTTTTTTTTTAGCAGAATGTTAATCCACGGAGGGTCACATGAGCGCAGCCCGGGCGGTAGCGTTAATACGGCGAAGTGCATAAAATTGCCATTTGTAATTTGAACCTCCTGTACAAAAGTACAATCTCAGGTTGTGTTTTTTTTTTTTTGAGAGGGTGGGGGCTGGGGAGAGGTGGGGAGGAGGGACATATGTTGAACATGCAGGGAAAACCAGGGGAGAGAGAGAGAGAGAGAGAAATTGAGAGGAGAGAGAGAGAAAGAAGTAAACCAGGCTTTAAAACAACAACAACAACAACAACAACAGCAAACACCACCCATCCCTTGCAGAAAGGCGAACTCGAATGAACTCGCAATCCACGCAAAGAACATGAAACCGGCCCACAGAGAGAGTGGAGGAGATCAGTCGGCCAAAGCATGCGGATCTGGGGGGTCTGGGTTCCAGTGCAGAACTTGCTTCTAGTAGCCCCCTTGGAGCTGCAGTGGAAGAGCAGAGCGAGGGGCTCCAGGGTCCTTACCCAGAGCAGGCTAGCCAAACGCACCCAGGGCCCCGGGACCCCAGCCGAGGGGGGAGAAATGAGAGGCCGATACCTTCCCGTCTCATGCCCACTTTGAGGCACTTTTTGAGGCGACAGTACTGGCACTGGTTGCGGTGGTGCTGGTCGATGGGACAGTTCCGGTTGGCGCGGCACGTGTAGCTCAGGTTCCTCCGCACGCTGCGCTTGAAGAAGCTCTTGCAGCCCTCGCACGTGAACTGGCCGTAGTGCTTGCCGCTCGACTTGTCCCCGCACACCACACACTCAATGTGCTGCTGCTGCTGCTGCTTGTCGCCGCCTGGGCCGCCCTGGCCGCCGGCCGCCGTCTGGGCCGGTGTGCTGGCAGGGCCCCCTTGGCCGGGCGTCTGAGGCGTGTGCGGGGCGCCGGGCGGTGGGCCGGGCACCGGCGGCGCCTGCGAGGCCTGGCTGCCCTGCGAGCCGGGCACCTCGTCCTGGGGGTCGCGCCACGTGCTGACTACCATTGCCATATCTATGGGGGCCTCGTCCGGACTTCCTGCTCCCCTGGCTGCGGGCGGCGGCGGCTCCCGGGTCGCGGGCTCCGGTGCGCCGCCTTTTGTGTGTGCGAGGGTGCGAGAGGGCGCGGGAGGGCGCCCCGGGTGGCTCGGGGGCTGGCTGGTTGAGGTTGGTTAGTTTTTCCTTTTTTGTTTCTGCTTTTGCAAAGTTTTGTCGATGGCTTGTCTGGCCCGGTGTGTTTGTTTTGTTTGTGTCCCTCGGCTCAGCTTTGTTGGTTTCGGGGGGCTTTTCGCCGGGAGGGGCGGGGAAGGGCCGGGGGAGAGCGAGTGGGAGCAGAACGTGGAGAGAGAGAGGGAGGGGAGGGAGAGCTGCAAGTCGATTGTCTGGCTTCAAGACAGAAGTAGGAGGCAAAAAAAAAAAAAAAAAAAAACACACAAAATCTCTCCAAAGATCTCGCTCGCTCTCACTCTCTCCCTCCCTCTCTCGTTCACTCTCTCGCTCTCAGAGCTGGTGTGCCGAGGAGTTGGAGGAGGAGGAGGAAAAGGAGGAGGAAGAGAAGGAGGAGAGGCGACTGTCCGGGGGCCAAGTCCAGGGCAGCCCACAGTCAGCCATTCAGGAAAGCCATCGAAATCAGGAGGACTAGGAGAGCGGAGGCGCCGGTCGCGGGCGCGCCCAGAGAGCCAGGCAGGCCGGGGCGGAGGCCGGCGGCCCGCGGAGTGGCCGGAGCGCTGCCCGGGTCCGGGGGAATCAGCATGAAAGTGGTCCGCGTCGAGCGCTGCGCGGCGTCGTCCTGGCGCTGGGCCGCCGGCGCCGCCTGCCCTGGGCGCCCGGCGCGCGCCTGGCTCGCTCCGGCCGCCGCCGCCCGCTCGCGCCGGATGGAGGCCGCTCGACGATCCCTGCGGGCCGCCCGGGCCGCCGCCGCCGCCGCCGGAGCCGGAGCCGCCGCCGCCGCCGCCGCCGCCGCCGGGTCGGGCCCGGAGCCGCCGCGTCTAGCGCCGCCGCCGCCGCTGAAGCCGCTGCTGCCGCTGCTGCCGCCGCCGGAGCCGCTGCTGCTGCTGCTGCCGCCGCCGCCTCACACACATAGGGAAAGAGTCAACTCGCCGGCGGCGGGGGAGAAATGATAAAAGAGGGAGAGGAGGGCAGATCACCACCTAGAAGCACATCCTTCGTGCGCAGAGCGGGGAGCAAAAGACGGAGAGAAAGAATGAAAGAGGGAAAAAAAGGCAGCACGGCACCCGGAGAAAGGAGGCAACTCAGGGAGAGGAGGAGGAGGAGAAGAAAACACACACGCGCGCACGCACACACACACCGCGGAGAGAAAAGAACAGAGAATCAAAGTGATCAAATATGCTAAAAAGGGGGGCGCGGGAGGGAATGCGATTTATAGGCGCCGGGGCTGGCAGAAGTGGCTTCTCCGCGATCAGCTCACTGAGCTCTCTATATAGTGAACTTTGACACGACTGCTGCAACTTAGCGCACGTTGCCATGGCGACGGCGCGCCTTATAAGGCAGCAGCCGGGGTTGGCCTGGCCAGGCGCGCGCGCGCCGCCCCCTCGCCGTCATTGGCCGGAGCGCGGCGGCCCCGCCATGGCTGCCGCGGGCTCAGCTCGGTCCTAGCGCGAGCGTCGTCCTGCCGCGGCTCAGGGCGCGCGGGGGGCGCGGGGGGACAGGGAGGGGGCGGCCGTGTCCCAGCGGCCGCCGAGCGGGGGATCGGCCCGGGGCGGCCCCGGGCGCGCGGCTCCCGCGCTCTGCGCATCCCGCACCCCGCACCCGAGGTTTCCGCCCCAGTGGGGAGAGGAGCGCGGCGCGCACACAAAACGCCTCTTAAAGGCTCCGCGAGAGGCTTTGGATGGAATCGAGGACTTCTCCTCTCGCAACTTGGCGAAGCCACGGAATCCGCCGCTCGCGCACCACCCGGGACTCCCGGCGCATCTTTGTGCCCGCGATGCCAGAGAAAGAGAAAAGTTCCCCGGTTTTCTTTATAGGGGCAGTAGGCGGGGGGTGGGAAGGTGCCGCGAACCGACCTTGCGGGCAATTTCCAAACGAAAGATTTGGCCAAATCCGGGTGATGGTAGACTCTCTCTTAATCAATTCTGATCACTTTCCTGGTTTGGTGGTCTCTCTCTCTCTCTCTCTCTCTCTTTTTAATTAAGAGGGAAAAAGCTGTTCAGAGCCTGTCTTTTCCTTGTAGGGTTAACATTTCACAGGTATGTGGCCTGACATTTTAATTGCTCAAATAAAGCATCTCGGATGTTGAGAAGCAGAAATAGACTTCATCTCATTGTCATGACGCAATTAAAATAAATTTTCCTCAACTTTATCCTCTCGTTGGTTTTGGCTAACTCGAAAGCCAACATCCTGCCACACACCCAGTCATAGTGAGAGGGGAAAGCTGATGGGCAAGCAGAGGCAGCCTCCCAGCCGCCCCTGTGTATACCCTCTGCACACATATGTAAACGCACACGTATGATATGCACCTTTGTCAGTGTACACAGACAAAGACTTCAGCGACTATGCTTTTAGGTCATAGAACAGTTGAGTACGCACTTCATTGTTCCTCAAATTTCCTTAAAGCATTCACATGGTCCTTTAAACACATTCAGAGATTCTGCCCCAAATTGGGAATAATACCAGTCCAACTCATAAGAACCACACAACAGCCATATTCCACCCCAAGAAGAAATCCATTACAATAAGACCAACTTCCGAGCCTCTGCCATTATGCTCAATGGACTAAAATCATCCAGACAGTTAGGTTGTGTCTCTAAATTCCAGGGCATTGGGTTTTAAACATCAAACATCTAGAATTGCCCCCCCACCCCAGCCCCAGTCACACTATTCCAATGCAGTAACCTTTCTGTTTGATTAGGACAAGTTAGTGGATTATGATTATTCCACATTCATAGAAGAAAACTGTGACTCCGTCATACACACTTTGCACCAAAAAACCCCCTGTAAATTGGCAAGACAAGCAGGTTTATGAACAATTAAAATATTTTACACAAAACATGCCGAGCTGCAGGAAACGTGAACACATATAAATAGTAATAAACAACCACAAGAAAACATCCTTGATAGTTCAGAAAATCAAGGAGCTGACGAATTTTTTTAAAGGAAAATAAACCACACATAAAATTGACATGGGTAGATTGCCTTTTGCATTCAATACCCTGTACATACAGAGGCAGAATACAAGGTAGGGACTAAGTGAGGATGTAGGCAGATAAGGGCTAGTTTTTAGGGAAGCAAAAAAAAAAAAAAAATCCTCTTTCCGCTTCATTTCTGAAGCCTTCTTAGCCTTCACCCTTTCTCCGCTGAAATCACATATTTCACGAAAGCTGCAGGTGCTGGGATTATTTGAAAGTTGTAAGAAAAGAAAAGAAAAAACTATAGTGGACACTGAACTATCATAAACCTGGTGTGTAATGAAATTGCCACAGAGCGAATTCGGCCAGGCTGAGAATTTCAGGTTGATTAGAGGCACAATATAACTTTCTCCTAAAGAGAACAAGGAGCATGGAAAATAAATTATTCCAGGGAAGGATTCCCCCCCACCCTTCAACCTCTATGATTCGAGAAATTGCCCAGTGCTATAAATGTCAGTAGATTGGGGGCCAACTCAGCAGAGATTGGTGGGGCTGGGGTTGTAATAGGAGATCTGATGGGCATTTCCACCTCCATTTAATAGAAGATAGAATCATTGATTTTAGGGAAATCGTAATTTTGCCTGTTGTACAGACATTTTCATAGCAAGATCACCTTTTACAAATATGCAGTGGGAAAATTTTGAGGAGGAAGAGCCTTCCCAGTCCACGTAGAACTGCTTGGTATTTGAAGTCTACTTTGCTGGCCTCAGATTTAAAATGAAGAATTGCCCAACCACCTCCAACAAAAACTGGAGCCTGCTAGGCTCAGGACCACAGGGCTGTCATGAAGTCAGAAGTGTTTTACTCTGTATTTTGGGACTCATTCATAGTTATGCAGGTGCTATTAAAAAAGCAAAAAAAAAAAAAGGAGTATTAATTGCAGTTAATTTTACTACATAGGACTGCAGACCGAGAAGAAAAAAAAAAGGAAAATATTTTAAAATGTCTTATTTAGAGATGCTCATTTCCCTAAATAAAACAGCTCTAAGATTAACCAATAAATATCAATATATTGTTACCATTAAAAAAAAAATCAGCCCAGTCTTTTATGGCAGATGTAAATTTATTTTAATGAGAGGAATGGCAAGCTTTGATTTGGCCAGAGAAAGTTGGAAAAACATTTGTCTTACTCTGGGACCCAAAAGAAAAGAAAAGAAAACCCACCCAGGAATATGATTTTATTACAGAACGTGGCCTGACGGCTGTAATTCTTCACAGATTAAATCACGATATGAATACAGACCCCAGCAAATGCCGAGTTTAACTCTGAACTCAGTACAAACCAGTTCTGTCCACCAGGATTCATTGAATTCCTCCTTTCCCTCAATCTAGTCCGTGTGTGTGTTTTTCTCTTCCACCACACTGGAGCTCCATGAATAGGAAAAGGGGCTCCCATTGTATCCCTCTGAACTTCCAAGTCAATGCAATTTTTAACCACTGGCTTGTGGTACTTTGAAAATCACCAGGGGCTGTCAGAGTTGGGTCCTCTGAAAAATTTACAGTGCTAAATCAGAGCATATGCTGAGAGGGAAAAAATTGCTTAAGATTGGAGCAAGTACAGTATCTGTCTGCCCCCTAGTGTAAGACTCCTCGCTGCCTAAAATTCAACTTTAAAAGAAAAGGAGCTCTTAAAGGGGAACGACTTTAGGTTCACGTAGGCATAGGAGAATGAAAACTTCTGTACATTTTAACCTGAATAATTTCCCAGGATTTAAAATTAATTGGCTCTGGCTCGGTTGGACCGGACTCGGATCTCGCCACCTCTTGCGTTTCCCCAGTCACTGGCGGAGAGGTGACGATTTTTTTTTCTTCCCCCCCTGAACTGGGTTTATGTGCGTCCCTCTCACCCCCTCCTCTCTCTTTCTTTCTCTGTCTCTGCCGTCTCTCTCGCTGGCTTTTTAAAAATGAGGACCCGTTCCTTGAACGTTCTGGACAGAGCCCAGAATTGCTTCTTAAGTCAGCCCGCCGCGGTTGCAATAGACAGCAAAAAGGTAAACGTTTGCCTGAAATCCGCACGCCGGCTCCACCACCCCGCCGGATGGTGAGTACCTCCTCCGTCGCGATTGTCCTCCTAGCTTAACCGAGCGCTCGCCTCCCTGAGCCGCGGCCGAGGCGCCGGGCACCGCTCGCCTCCCTCCCTGCCTGGCTGGCTGTCAGTTGCACAAGGTTGCAAAACGCAGCTCAGCGGCCAATCGAACAGTAAATTCTGATACTTAGTGCGAGCCTAGCAGCTCCTTTGCTAGAAAACCGAGTCATCTATCGCTTGGAAAAACACGCTTAGAGGACTGGCTTGCAGTTTGCTCTACCGGAGGCAATGAGTTTGAGCAGACAGGACGAGGAGAGGGGAGGCAGCCTTTACGCTCCGGTTTGACCATATTTTGGCAGCTTCGCAATCGTATTTTCCCCCTCACCCCCCCTCCACCACACACATGTAATAAAATATGGCAATGCATTGAATTGACTGTCCCCCCTTCCCTGAACCCCTTAAACCACAGTCCTAGGCATTTCATACACGTTAGCAACCCGATTTTCTGAAAAACCCCAAGTCATCCCCAACCCCACACAGCACAAGGAGCAAAGTGAGAAAGGAGAGAGAAGAAAGAGAGAAAAAAAAATACTGTAAGCAAACATACCAAAACCATATTTGCCTTGTTCAAGGTCCCAAATCGCTTGCATCTTCCTCCTAAAACTGGAATAACTCTCCTTTAGTTTGGCGGGTGAAATAAGCGCTTTGTTGGACCCCTGAAAAGATGTGTCTTTGATAATTAAAGAGACTCTCTTCCTCGGTGTTTATCTAAGCGATTGTGCAAACTGATAAAAAGTAGGCTCTAGCCTGCAGGGAACCAGAGGAAAGGTGAAGGGAGAAATCTTCCACCTGAAGCAAGTGCTTCCCCATGTAACTGGCGCTCTCAGCCTTGGAAACCCTGCACACTAACTTTAGAGAGAGGAGGTTTCAGGGAGCTTCAACATAGCTGCTGAGGAATGCAAGCCTCGCCTTTAAGAAAAAAACCCCCAAACCGTAGGTAGGAGATGTCTGGAGTGATCCTTGTCTCTCATCTCATTCCTTAGAAGGAAGAGTGCGTTGTTACACCTTGTTTGGGGCTGGAAAGACGAGACTTTAAAAACACCCGTCCAATTGAAAAAAATCTCCCAACTTAATGAGTTTAGTCGGAGGCTGTAGCAGGCGGCTCAGCCTCAGCAGAAAACCGCCAACAACTCGAGGCGATACTGCGAGGCAAGACGACCCGAGGCACAGCCAGATTCCACTGTTTGGGGTCGAGAGGGATGGAGGCTAATCCTAAAGCAAGTTGGAAAAAAACAGAGGTGGGAGAGGAGGGGGAAAAAGCAGCAGGCTGGCAGACAGTCTCGCCCTCACCCTGGAGCAAAGATAGAACTTGAAATAGAAGGGCAACGTTTTTCCTAGGAATCCGTTGGAATCCTCATTTTTCTACTTTTCACTCAAGTTCCCCCAAGTGATTTTTCCCCTCTCCCCCGCAGGCTTGTGCGCCCCCCCCACCCCCGTCCCCAGTCCCCATTCTAGAACTTTCCTAAAGAGGAAACCTGTTCCTTTTGGGGGGAGGGGTTCCCCATTTCCTGTCATCAGATAATGAATGCTTAATTTACCTCCTCCCTTCCCCCACCTTCCAAAAATGAATAAAGGAGCACAGTGACTAGAGAAAATGAGAAGAAAGTATGCTGCGTCTCGCAGTTTAATACAGTTTTAACTAATGGATTTTTTGTTTTGTTTTAAGAGAAGAATAATGGGGAAACACGGGTCTTTTATTTTAGGAAACTGTATGGTAAGATGTATGTCAGACTTGACAAATGGAACTAAAGCTCTTCGGTTGCTTCTTGTCCCTGTCTTAAACAGGAATTAAGTTAAACACAGTGCTGAATGTTAATTACATGTTTACTGGCTAATGAAAATTACAAATGGTTTTGCCACCTCAAAAACAATGATGAAAACTCTGAAGACACTGTAATTATATACTTTGAGGGAAATAACTCAGAATATTGATCATAAGAAGTGTAAATCTTTTTTTAACTATTCATTAATACCATAAATATGGGCTACAGAAGTTTTTCCTTGCGGTTTGTCTCATCGGTTCTACCGAGTGGATGGATGGAGAGGCTCCTGGGGGAGGCGGTGAACTCGTTCTCGCGAAGAAGGAGGCCACTTGTGTAACTGGGGGGCGCCCCCTTCCTTCTCGCCCCCGCCCCCTTTAACCCCAGCAGAAGGTCGAGGGATAGTTGAACAGCGGGGCCGGGCTCGGGGCAGGTGAAGGTGATCGCAGCCCAGCCTCTCCCCTCCCCTCCCCTCCCCTCTCCTCCCTCCTCCCTTCCCAGCCAGGTCTGATCGATGACCGCCGTCCCCAGCCCGGGCGCCTGTCGGATAACCTGGCATTCGAGTTCCTAATGGAGGACAACTCACTGCAACCCAGCGACATGCAGCCCCGGCAACTCCAGTTCCCTCCTCTCGAGGTGGCTAGGGCAGTTCATTGCAAAGAGAAGAAAATAGAGTTGAGGGCGGAGGTGGTTACTGGGTAAGGTGGTGCAGGCGGGCGGAACCAGAACTGGTTTCCCTGGGGTTGGGAGCAGAGAAATATATATATATGCTTGCTTTGTTTTCTTTTAACTTCGGCCTGAGTGGTACTCTGCACCCTCTGGCAGCCACTGCGATCTTGGGGGTCAAAGGTGAGGGCTGCACTAACCCTAAAAGGCTGGTCTGGCCGGAAGGCCGCGCGCAGGGAGGAGTAGGGGGGTCGTCAGCCACACAGCCTGACGCTTCGGAGGGGGTGCCTGGAAACCCCGCACTGGGGGGCACGGCGCCGAGAGCCGTGTTAAGTGCAATATGGAGGATTTTTAAAAACTGCCCTAGGCTTGTGGGGCTGGAGTCCTCTTTTTCCCTGAGAATTCCCAAGGCGCTGGTCTTTGTCTTAGAAGGAATGGAGTTTCTGAATGGTGTGAAAGGGACAGAGAGGGTCGCTTCAAATCGATTTTACTTGTCCTTTCTGTCTTTTCGGATCAACGCCCTTCAATGGGCACCGAGGTGCTCTTTCAACCAAAAACTTGTGCTACATTTTCTGCCTGTATTGGTGCTAACTACAATGAGCACTGGGCAGATTTTTTTTTCTTTGCTCTCCAAAGCAAGAAAGCACCCTAATTAAATTGTTTTATATGGACAGTCAAGACGGACCAATTAAGTATGCATTAGTATAAAGATATAGTCTGCAGATAAGGAGGCTTAGAAAATCATGTGTAAGACAAAGGAGAGGGCGCCAGCGTCGGGAAGGGGTGAGTGGACCCAGCAAGGTCGCTCACCTTCTTCCCTGGGCCCCGGGGAATCGCAGAGGCCCGGGCCGGGCCTCAGGTGACAGGGGAACAGGCCCGCTAACAGGTGGGTGACAGTGTTGGAGCCCCCAAGGCCAGCCTCTCTGGCTGAAGAAGAGCGGTGGAGCCCGGGCGGTTAGTATCGCTCACATCCCTCCTGCTCGGACAACGTAGCGGTCCCAGGTGGTGGGTCCCGTAGGGGGTGGCGAGTGCTTGCTGTGTCCCACTCTGGGTCGGGCCCTTTGCTTGGTGTCTAGGTTCAGGGCGCGGCCCTGCTGTAAGGAAAGAGCGTGCGCCCGGGGGAGGCCGGGAGGACCAGAGGGGCACAGACACTGCCACTGTCGCGGCCGCAGCCCTCCGGAAACCAAGAGCAGGGTAAGAGGCTCCCTTCTAACACCTCCAAGCTGAGCGCTTTTTTGCTTCTAAGGAAACGGAAGGTTCTCGGCGAGGAAAGTAAAGTTCCCACCCGACGCCATCAGTCCGAGGGGCGTCGAGGCCCAGCCGCAGAAGTCGGGGGATGACGAGGGCCCGCAAAAAAGGTTTAGCAAGGAGAGTCGCTCCGCGTTCGGCGAATGCTGCTCAGGGCTTCTCCACCCCCTCTCCGCCCTCTGAGGTGTGGGCGGGCGGAGTGCATCTGGCCCGAAGGCGGCGACCCCCAGAGCAGGGGCCTGGGCCTCCTCGCGTCTTGGCGCAGGGCTGTGATAGGTGGTCCCCGGGCCGCGGGGGCGAGGGCGCAGCGCGCTGCTGCACCAAGGGCGCGCGGGGCGCACGGGACGCCCTGGGTCGGAGGTGGGAGGGGGGGAGTAGGGGCGAGAATTAGAGCCTGGGGAAGTGGCTGAATGTCAAAAGTAAAAAGGTTGAAAAGCCAATTTTCCAGGGGCGCCCCCCCCCCTTTTTGCTGGTTGCGGAGGCCGTAAATCAGCGGCCGGCGGCGAGGGCGGGAGGAGCCCCCTCGGCGGGCCTGGCGCGGCCCCGCCCGGACCGTGCGCACCTCCCGGTGGGCCCCGAATCGATCCGAAGCCTAGCTGAGGATGTCACCGCACTAAATATTTACTGATCACACACAAATAGCCGGGGCTCGAACGATTTTCCTCTGTGCGGAGAGCGCAGAGAGAAGGGTAAATCATTTTATTAGTGTGGATAAAGCCCAGAGCACACTCCGGCCTGGAGTGTTTTAAGATGTGTCTTCAACTGGATGAAAAGAGTTAGGGAAATCGATACCGGGTGATTAGAAGCCCCCGGGGTGACGAAGTGGGCCGGGGCTTTCAGGGATTTGGCGAGGCTGAGAGGGGGAGTGAGCCTCGAAAGGGGCGGCCTGACCGCCGCGAGAGATCTCCCGGGCGCAGGCCTGTGTCCCTCTCTCCTCGACGGGCGACACCAGGGCTCACGGAGGGGCTGGGAGCCCGCACCGGCCGGCTGGGGGCTGCACGGGCCGCGGCGGGCCCAGGGTTTGGGAGCCAAATGCTCCACGCCGTGAGTGGTAACGGCCAGGTGGCCACGCGAGTGGATCGCAGGCCCGGCCGGGGGATACTGGAAGGTTCCTCCACCTCGCAGTCTTTCTGGGCAGCCTTCAGGAGTAAAACTTGTGGCCCAAACGCATGCATTCCCTCCAACCACCACCGAGACCCGCAGCATCCTCGAACTTTCTCCTTCATAAACCCCGCTCCCTCATCTCCTGGGATATTTCTAAAGAGGATGAAGCGGCCCAGCCTGGCTAGCTGCTTCTCCCCGCCACCCACCCAGTGTCCAGAGCGGCCACCGGGCGGCAGAACCCGCGGGGGACCGCAGGGCCAGTGGATTCCAGGTTCGGGGCTCCCGAACACGTGGAAGCAGTCTGAGGCCGAGGAGGAGGAAGGTGGGGGCAGAGTGAGGCACACCAACAAAGCCCCCAGGGCGTCTTCATTCTCTCCAGGGTGGTAATCTAGCTTTGGGGGTTATCAAAGCTACCCTCCCGCGCTGGCAACCGGTCTGGGGCCCCGAGGTTGGCTGCAGAAGCCTGGAAACCCTCCTTCAGCTGCAGGGTTTGCTGAAGTTAGCAAGGCTTTGGGGGGAGAGTTTGCCCCCCAAACCCAAGCAGCTGAGTGTCTGGCACGAAGCTTGGCTTTGCATTTCTGGAAGCGGGAGTCTCGCTAGCTACTGTGGATAAACCTTGAGGTTCAGAGCAGTTGCAAAGAATCAAGAAGGTACTAATTTTTTTGGGGGGGGGGCGAGGAGGGGCGCAAAGTGAAGAAAGAGGAGAATATTCTTTTTTCTTCTGCTCCTGACTTTTTCCTAAAAATCTGCTCTTCCCGGAGAAACTGATAGCTTGATTATCTATCTATCTATCTATCTATCTATCTATCTATCTATCAATCATCTATCATCTTATCACTCCACTCCCCCAGTTGCTTGATTTTCTTGGCAGCTGGAGGAATTCAGTTCAGGCCGCCCTGCTTGGTTCCTCAGTGCAACAGGAAATGACTGCAGAGCCAATTAATCGTTTTCCAGAAGAGAGAATTAAAAAAAAAAAAAAGGAATCCCAGTGGATTGGAGCGGTATGTTCAGGTGTGAGGCGATTGGCGCCGAGTCCCTTCCTTAGTAATCTTCTACTTCTTGCAATGGGAGCCCCAGCGTCGGGCATCTTCGCTGACCCTGGAGGCTGTCAGGAGCGGGTCTCCATTAACCCTTCTCCTTCTTGGCCAGTGAAGGTTAACTATACTAATGTACCAAAGGGGCTGTTAAAAAAAAAAAAAAAAAGGAAGGAAGGAAGGAAGGGAGGGAGGCAGGGAGGAAGGGAGGAAGGGAGGAAGAGGAAGGAAGGAAAGGGAAGGGTGGGAGGCAGAGCCACTATAGTTGAAGGATTTTAGAATTCTTTGCCCCTCACTGGCTCTCTCCCACCCCACCCCCACCCTCCCTATGAAAACAGGTTTGCATTTAGAAAGACAACAGTCTTATCCCTCAAGGCAACTCACTTCTTGGAGATGGACTTTGGCGAATAAGAAAACATGATGTATTTCAATATTTCCTTCCACTTATCTGGCCACCCAGCTCGCTTTAACAATATTTCTAACAGGTATATCCCAAACCCAAGATATATTTTACCTTCTTTCATTTAAGCTAATTTAGATCTTGTCAGTAGCCAAATTATAGCCATAAAATGTAGATGAAATAAGGGAAATATATTCAGACCTGGTGGCATTATAATTGGTAGTTATATAATGTGCATGGAGATGTGGGCGCTTGGGCGTGTATATATTCTTGCGGTGTTAGGAGTTCCATGATGGATTAAAGGTTCATGTACTTCCAGCAGTAGATAGAGACTGTCAGTCAAGGGTACATGTTGGAGGTCTGGCCGAAAGCAGTGCCAAAAAGAGTTTTGAATGAACTCCTTGGAATTGTTGAAATACAAGCTGAAGCAACTTAGTAATGGTAAAGCTATTGTGCCTTGCAGGGTCATAGAGAGACACTTCAAAGTAAAAATGTCCATTTTTTGCTTTGGTGGCTTTGGCAGGGCATTTAAACAAAAGGTGAACATTCTTGGCCTAATATATTTATTTAAAAATTCAACAATATGCTACTCTGTTTATTTTACTTTTCAGTGAATTGAAGAATAGAAGGGGAAGGGGCTCTAGCTAAAGATGAGAGCATGAAGGGCTTCTTGACCATTTAGCCACGTCTGATCTGGACTATCCAGGCTTTTAATATTATACTGCAAGGCAACTCCTGCAGAGAAAGTTCTAAAGGCATCTAAAGTCATGTGGACATCAGTTCTTATTTAGAAGTAGACTGAGTGAGGAAAGATCGCTTCATTTTATATGTTTTCTCTTTCTCAAGAGCCTGGTAATGAAATCTTTAAAATGACAGTTCACTTTTGGCATGTCAAAAAAAAAAAAGAAAAAGAAAAAGAAAAAGCATTAATCAAATGATATCAGGTGCTAGCCATTTAAATGTGAAGGTGTTTGTAAGGCAAATATCCAGATAAATTAATATTGTTAATTAGCTGTATCCAGTGTGCTTAAAGGGAATGTAAGCGGAACAACAAAAGGGGATTTATCTGATTTAATTTCCTTGAACCACAGACTCAAGGTGAATTTCAGGAGAAAAATAATCTAAAGATGATTGGTTTTTAGAAGGCTAATAAAAACCCCGGTTTCAATATAAAGCATACGATTAGGAAAATAAGTAGACAGACAGACAGACTGCCATAGCAGAGAAGCGTTATGCATGAATTCAGGAAATATAACCTTATTTAATTACCAGCTGCATTTCTCCTCTGAAAAGGCTAACTGCTTGAAATGTTGAAGGTACACAGCAAAAACAGAGGACTTGTTTGAAAAATTAAGAAACTATGAACATAATATTCGGCTTCTCGACCAAAGAAGCATGCGTTTGAGAGTTTACAAAGTGTGACACTTAAATAAAATATATACTATTTAAAAAAAATTTTTTTTTGAATACAGGATAGAGAAAGGTACCTTTCCTCTTTGTCCACTAGATTTTTAATATATTAATCAACCTCGTTGAGGAGATCATGACATGCCTGACTTAGGCAAATAGACTGAGATGGTATCACTTAAACTCGTTTAAAGCAAAAGTGAAAATTGTAAAAGGCAGGGAATATTGACTTCAGTGAAAAATGTCACTGAAATTGGGTATTTCTTGACAGGACCACATCACAAGCACATGTCAGGGAGAAGAAGTTAAAAAAATTAGGCAACCTTGTTTCTTTGCGCAATGTATACTGATACTTATTTATTGATTCCCGAAGTTATGTTGCCAGTTTGCATTTTGCATACATGATTGCTGCCATAGAAGGAAGCTAGCATTGTGAGAGTTAAATGGAGACAGAGGGCTGCTTGGAAAAAGATGTTTTTCTACGTAATCTTCTCTGCGAGATAAGGGCTTATGCTCATTTATTCACTGATTTTTAGTATGATTTTGGTTAATTTAATGGCTTTTAAGCTGATACACTATTTTGCTGTGGTCTACATTGCTTCTCTACTGAAAACAAATTCAAAGGCATCGGTTCTTGTTCAGAAAGTATAATTATCTGTCCGGTTGTTGAGGAGCTACTATTTAAATATCCCAGGTTCTGTTAAAAACAAACACACTCGTAAACACCTAAACCTGCTCTTGTTTCCTAACAACTCTTTAAATTGCAACTGGCTGGCTGTGGATGAATATTTTACGTGAGAGCCTTTCACTCTCTTCCTATTTATCCTGCAAATTCTTTTAATTTGTCTTTTATGCCTAGGAACATTAAAAAGCATTAGCCAATATGCAAGAATAATTCACTCCCTTAAAAAAACCAGTGAATAAACATTCTAATTATAGAAGAGAGGTGTGATGTTTACTCTAAAGTTACAGGAACATATAAAGTTTTCTTAATAAACTAGAGGAAACTCTATCCTAGATAAACTTAAATAGGGCAGCTGTTGGGTAGGGTTTACATACGTGTCCTCTGCCGTCTTTACTTTGGCACTAAGGCATCTGGGTTTTTGTCGTTACACACTGTCTATTGTTCACACAGTGAATTTTCAAGATTAAAAATGATTTTCAAATTGTTTTGCCTTTAGAGCGTAATGCCTTATTAAACTGAAATATAATACTCATTTCTGTGTTTAAATTTGCATGTCCAGGCAATAATGAAGTGTGTGGTTCTCCATTCTCCCCCAGAAAAAGAAAAACAAAAATATCATTATATATATAAGTTAAAGAAGTAAAAAAAAAAAAAAAAAGAAAAGAAAAGAAAAAGAAAAAAAACCCCTTAGATTCAGTCTGTTGAAAATACAGGCACATTGTTTTCGCAGTGGAGTTCATAATAAGGGTTTTTCCATCTTAACTATCTACCAAGACAGGATGCTTCAGTTTCATATAGAATTTTTGAATCCTAAGCAAGTTTTAACAACATATCATTGCAAGCTCTTTGAAGTGAAGGAAGATTTGAAAAAGTAAGCTTCCAAAATAAAAGACCCAGCAAAGTGACAGCATAATGGCATGCGTACCTCAGCTCTTAGGGATGTTACACAAGTTTTACTTTAAAAAAATTACAGGAACATGCTTTTGCATCAAAGTCCAAAGCGAGATGATTATAGGAGCAAAAAAAGGAGGAAAAAAGATTTGGTCCTGCTTTGCCCAAGCAAAACAACAACAAAACTGAAAACAAGCCCTGATCTCGAAGCCCTTACCACTGTGGGGAAAGGTTCTGTTTCAGTTTCTAGGGAAGGTTCTGCCAAAGCTCCCAGTGGGTCTACTTTTCAAAGGTGTCAGGCAGCAGCCTGGGGCCCTGGCCAAGGAGGCAGACTTTCGGAATTCCATTACAGAGAGCCCACCACTCAGAGAGAAACTTTTGCAGATCGACTGTTGGCAGTTCCCCTCTCCTTTCCAAGGGAGGTTTGCAGAGGTAAGGACAGGGAGAGCTGATATCACCAATTTTCTTATGTTCGAAGGCATTCCTAACTTTTCTGTTATCCCCTCCTTTCTTTGCTTGCTGTCTTTGTACTTCCAGGACCAGCGAAAGAGCAGGGCAGATTCGAGATTGCTTTCAGAGTCTGCCTTCTGCGATGATGGATTACCATGTCAATTTAAACGGCATAGGATTAATTTGTCTCAATGATTTCTCTTTAGGCTGAATGCCAGCCGCTTTCTCTCTCTCCCCTTGCTCTTCAGAACCACCACCACCACCAAAGGGGGGAGAGAAGCCTTCTTTCCATATTCTAAGTTAGGAGACGATAATACAACTGGACAAGTTAGGTGTGATGTGGCAACACAGTCATAGGTCTGAGTGTTTTTTATCTCTGCCTAAGAGGCTGGAACATACAGTCAGTCACATTAAAATGAAATTGGACTCAACATTTATTCAATAAATACTTGTCTTGTAGATAATCCAGTGCCGAGTGCTTTTGACACATAAGGACTTAATTTGTCTTGGATAACAAGTTATTAATATGGCACGTTTAAACCTGCCACCCACAATAAGGTTATTGAGATCTATAACAAACTCGAATGATCGTTGTGAAAAATAATCTGTATGAGGGAGAGAGGCATCTTTGAGAATGCCAGTTTTTACATGGATAGATACATACACGCACATACCAATGGCGCAGATATATTTCATATCACATATGGACAAAAAAGGTCAATGAAGTTGAAAAATTCCAGTCATTACACAGATGTGTCTCACCTTTCTGAAACCAAGAATGTGTCAGAGAGTTTTCCCTTTGGAAAGATTTCTAAAGGGCACAAGAAAAATGCTGTGTAAACCCTATTTCTTTGCCAAGACCAAACCCATTATGGCACGAAAATCACACCCCCTCGACATTTTCCACCTAGACTAACCTGGCAACCAGGTAGAGCATGCTGCTGGTGGGAAAAAAAGGCAACTCGAGAAAAATAATCTATCATCTATCCCTAAATCGATGATTGTATTTACTTCTTAAATGGGAGGAGGGCCACCAGATGCAAAGTTTCATCCCATGGACCAAACAGGTTGACTGCATTTGGATATTTAAACACAGGGGTTTCTTTTTTACCTCCCTCTTTTCCTAAATGCCTCTCTTTTTCCCAGCATCCCCCTGCACTGAAATTCACATCATAGCAGAAGATAATAAATTGCATTCTGAATATGAACTCAAATAGATTTTACAGCCTCCCCCTTTCCTAATGCCCCCTCCCCCCAAACATGCTCTGTTTGGGCAGGGTTTGCTGTCCACAGTCACACGCAATCCGAGGCCGGCCACTGTTCGAACTGGAAGTCGAGAAGTTGTTGTCGGCTAGCCTTGGGGGAGATGGCGTGTCTCTAAGAAACCAAAGGTTTGAGCGCTTTCCCTAGGCAATGACGTTGCCCACGAGCAGAAAATCCAGGCAAGAACGGCTAATTGAATGAAGAGAGAGAATTAGGTTAAAAAGAGTACAATCTGGTATCGCATTTTCACTAGTGTAACTTGAAATGAAGGTGTCTTCAAGTCGCTGGTGATGCCAGAGTGTTTAGATGTCGGCCACAGATGGGGACACCTATTGAAATGTGTCTGAAGAAGATTAATAGGGCTTGTCACTGTTGGGAAAGCACTGCTTTGCTGTAAATTTCTACCAGCACAAGATGAATTACCGATGAAGGCTCACTTATCAAGCCCATCACTATCGTTCGACACTAAATCAAATTGAGAAGTTATCTGCAATCAGAAAATTTCTTTTTAAAATAGACATACACCTTTAGGCCCCAACTCTTTAATAATCCCACTCCGAAAACAATTCCCTCCCCCTAACTCCGGATGTTTCTTTAGCTTAAACAAAAATGATACCTCAATAATGATTATGTTTTTACGTTCACAGCCCATGGGCAGCTAGCTGGTCAGTAGCGAAGTTTGACAGCATTTTCGCCAGGGCACAATGGCTTTCTTCGAAGCCACCATTTAATATTGCATAAAATGTGTTTTCTTAACTTTAAGATATTTCTTTTCTTTACCGGGAGGCATCTTGCATTTTCCTGCTCTAAGCCCTGTCCCTGCGATCTAACTGTCGTCTAATTCTCCGGTAAGAGAATATTACGAGAGACCAGCAAGTTCAGGCAGAGAAACAGTGGAATAGGATTAACGTATGACAACGATAATCAAGGAGGTGCATCCATTCTTTTATGACTTAATGGTGCTGCATACGTCTCACTTCTAAGGGGATTTGTTTGAGAAACAAAACAGTGGCATTAGCTCTTCTATTTTCTGTTGGCTCTGAGCACTCGGTGGCTTTTCGATGTAGGAAGAATAATGTTTCAAGAGACCATCGACCCTTGTATTCTTAGAGGGCTCTTACCTGGTCAAAAAGTTATCCCACATGCCTAACTCATTGGATTTTTCCTGAAATCCTGTAGCGGCCAATATTTGGGATGCCCATTTTGGTGTAAACTGAGTCTCAGAGAATTATCCTGGAGATAACAGGAACACAATCAGAATTTGTACCTAGGTCTCCCCGGTTCCTTTCAGGGTGTTTTTACTCCACGTCCTTATGTAAATGACGATGATGATGATGATAATAATACTAAGAGTAACATTTACTATATATTAGACCTATGGTAAATATATATATATCTTTATTTAATCTCTATACAACTCTCTGGGGTAGATACTGTTATTATTTCCATTATTCAAGAGAAAAAAAACACGATAACCAATTGGGCTCATGGACTCAGGGGCTAGCCTGAAGCTGACATTGCTCTCGAGGTGTGGACGTGTTATTCAAATCCAGGAAGCCTGAATTCTAAGCCACGACCCCATCCTCCGTCTCTGTCTCCAGTGATACCGAGCGGCCACAGGACATCTCACCTATCTGTGGGATGTAAAAGTCTGAGGCAGTGTGTCATGGCAGGACAGACCCTAGTTTAGAGACCTGCGCTTAAATTCTAGCTTGACCAGCCACCCAGTCTGCGAACTCCTGTTTGACTTTTATTTTCCTTACCTTCGAAATGGGGTGGTTGTGTTGAATGAAACTACGGACATTGCTTTGGGGTGCTTCCTCCTGTCGCGGGCTCTAAGAGGCGAGAAGAGAGGCAGAGAGGAGCGGCCACCATCTCTGACAGGCAAGTAGGGACAAGAGGCATGTGGGCACTTGGAAGACGTGTGTCTTCCATGTCAGAGGCTGGCCTGGGGACGCGCAGCATAGGACGAAGGCTTCATTGTCTTCCTCTCTGCCTCCAGAGCCCACAGAATACTTAGGTCAATGATGGCTCTTTAGAAAAACAATGATGGCTGGTGTGGCTCAGTGGATCGAGTACTGGCCTGCAAACCAAAAGGTCGCTGGTTCAATTCCCAGTCAGGGCACGTACCTGGGTTGTGGGCCAGGTCCCCAGGTGGGGGCGTGCGAAAGGCAACCACACAGTGATGTTTCTCTCCCTCTCTTTCTCCCTCCCTCCCCCCTCTCTAAAAATAAATAGATAAATAATGTTAACTAAAAAAAGAAAAATCGCAGAATTTAAAACTTGCCAAAAAAAAAAAAAATTCACCGCCCTTATTTCCCAGGTAAAAAGCAAGAGGAAAAACCCGAGGCTTGGGGAGGTGAGGTGACTGATGTAAGGTCAGTCACCCAGCTGTTGGATGACAGAGTGGAAACTAGACCCCTTTCCTCTCGGCCCCCAAACCAAGAACCCGCCCCTACTCTCCCCGAACATCCCCCCACATACTGTTCTCCTCTACATCATCTGTTCATGTCCGTATTATAACTCCTTCCCTGTTTATGATGTGATACCTCGTATAGGTTATTATTGGTTGTACTATGACATCTCCCTAAATCTCTCCCACTGTAGATTTTCATAAAATCTATTAAGCTAACCAGCCAAAGAGTCAAAACCACAGGAAGGGGTCACACAATCCTAAGAATATGCTGCAATCTCCATTATACCGCTCTAATATTCCAATCTGTACTTCTTACAACCCCCTTCTGATGCTTACATAACCAAAATTGCTAGATTTATATTGTCTAATGGTTCCCCAATGGGAAAAATCTGTGTTTTTTATCTTCCCCTTCCTGTCCTAAATCACCCCCTCCACATATACTGCTTGCCATGGGAACCCCCGTCTGGGTTTAATCAGAAGTTGCAAGACAAAATGTGCATTATTAAGAAATATAAATATTTTCAGAAGCAATCAAAGGGATGAAAGATTGATTCAGCATGTAGATTGCACTTAATGCAAAGCAGCTTTTTTCTAATGAGGGCTACTGGCGTACAAAGTCAGGAGCCCTGGCGGCCCCCGGTTGGAACTTCTGAATCATTGCAATAATGTCAGGATTTCTCTGGGTAGGCGTGTTCTCTAGTCACCGGTGTGAACCACCTTTCTTGCCACCCTTAGGGACTTGTAGTAGTTATCTCTGAGAAATTATGACTAATTCCCTCTTCTCTTTAGAATTTAGATCAGTTGAGTACCTCCCTTTTCACCACTGGGGAAGTTGGCTTAGCAGCGACTTGCATGAGAACATTTTGGCCTGGGGGCGTCTGTATTACAATTTCTTTCTTGGCTTAATAAAAGGTATCACATTATCTACCTGGTCCATCTCTATTGGCTTTCAAAATAGAGACATGGAAAAAACTAATAAGCCTCATTAGGATATCTGCTTTAAAAACAACAAGCTGCCTCATTTAGCATGTTGCTTTGAAATGTCCCAGCAGGGCTGGGTGGTCATAGCTCGAATATAGGTACTGCTAATTTGGGATCTTTGTCTGTGTGGTAGCTCTTAGGGGGAAAAAAAAAAGAAAAGCCTTATGCGTAGGTGGAATTTTAATACACAAGGGATCAAACCCTGATTGTTGTCTTTTGTTTTTGTTTTCTTTCTCTCTTGCCTTTAATCCCATTTTTTGTCCACATGTATGAGGGAATGGCTTGATTTTCTTGATATAGTTCACCCACCCACAGCCGAAATTCCAAAGAGGACTGAAAATGTCTTTAAAATGAACACAGCTCTCGCAACCCGAGGAGCAAGTTTTCCTTTGTTGTAGGGGATAGTATTATTTGCTGTAGGTTTTTTGATATACATTCTAAATTAGGCCTGCAAAGGCAGGCTTCATCTTTAATTCATCACTCTCAGCTGAGAGAGATTAGCGATGTCTAGCACGCACCCTGCCTACGTCGCTGACCTCACCAAGTATGGCCTGAAATTAATTAGCCTCATTCATTCCAAATGGAAAAGGATAATGGAGCAGCATTTTAGAGATGACCATCGCAAATTGTATGCAGCATATTTAAAAGGCCCCTATTTTCGAACCATGAAGATTAAAATTCCTTCCAGGGTTTACAATATGCCAGAATTATCAAGCACCCAGAGCAATGCCTGGGCAGGTTTCGTGTGTCTGTGTTTGCGTGTGCGCGCGCGCGCGAGTGCACGCCGAGGTGGTGTTTGTGTGAGTGTCAGAGCCTGTGTGTCGCTGTGTGTCCGCAGTGAGCTGGCTGGCTGTCTAGGATGACACCTGGAACGCTTGACCAACAAAACTCGGACGTTAAGTGGACTTTTTTGTTGTCGTTATCACGAAATGGGTGTGCCGGCACCAACTGCTATCTTCCAGCAAGATGTTTTCCATTCTCTGGGTTAGAGGACAGAAAAGCCTCCTGAGGAAATGCTCAATTTTTCTATGTGGAGTTATTTTTGAAACCTTCTATTTTTTTTTCTTCCCAGTCCCTACTGTTTGATCATATTTTAATACATGATGGAGGGCTAACTTGGATTACAGAATCAATTAAAATCACCATCTAACATTAGCTGATTTTCCTCTTCTGGGGATTGACCAAGGGAGGCCAAATTTTTGAATATCAAAACTGCTTTCTTTTCCAGCCAAAAAAAATCTTGACCGGAGTTCTTTGAGATTCTCAAAGATGTTGTAAAGTTTATTTTTGTGAACAGTCATTTGGGGAATAGAGATTGGAAGAAGAAGAAGAAGAAGAAGAAGAAGAAGAAAAAAAACCCCGACTTCATTGTATTTTCAGATTTTACTTTTTTAACTAATATCAAATATGGTCAATTTATGAAAGGCTAGCAGGATTATTTTGGGGGAATTTTATTTAGTGTGTATTTCTGAAGAAAAAAATTATGCCAGAATAACTTTGTTTAGTTAAAGTAAAAAGTCGATATTCAAAGTAACATAACTACAAAGCTTTCACATAACTGTTGGGGTAAGAAATGCACGTTCAGGCAAGCAGTCTTTTTAGAACTCATGGATATACTAATCTCCATATGTAAGTTATTTGAGATTATTTTGTCTTATAATTAAACAGGAAACATGTTGCCCATCTCTCTGCAAATGTAGAATTTAGAAATTTCTCTTAAGCTCACTTTTGCCTAATCTTCTCATCCCACAAGGCCCATTTATCTAATGGGCATATATCATTTATATATACAAGATCATCAATCACAAACTGTGAACCTATCATTTTGACATAAAAGATCTAGCCTTAAATCTCCCTCAACCTCTAGCATATAATTTGAGAAAATTAGCTAGCTTAAAGTCTGGGCTTCTGACTTCTGGGGAGAAACGCAAAAATGGAGAAAGCTTAAATTATACAAATTTGATTTTCAAGTCACAGCTTCACTGAGCCAGGATTAAAAGACGATGCACTGTAGATCTTTAAATGTTGACAGAAATAAATACTTTTTGTTAATTATCATCTGCTTAATGGCTAATATGCACAGTTTGAAATAAAGGGGAATCTTTGCAAAAATAGTTTGACTCATTAAAGCACATGTTTCCAAAAGTATATTTTCCTTATTTACTCTTGAGACAAAAATGTATACATTCTATAATATTGCCATTTGCTCAAACACTAAACAGCTAGTCTCAATGTTATTTAAGTTTTTTTATCCACTGAGGTGAAAATGGCAGAAAAACCATAAATATAAGGATTAAGGCTGCATAAAATTTGAGTTCATTCAAATGACAAACCCAAAGTAAAACTCAGATGAACTGACCAAATTTCATTTGGTGTCCACCTGAAACAATAAATCCTCTTTCGGCTCTTAAGAGTCGAAGGAGGTTCACCTAAAATTCAAACCAGGTTTTTGCAAACCTAACCCAGACTCACTAAGTTTAGGGTAAACTACAGTTGTGTTTGGGGTTCATAATAAAACCTTCATCCCACTTTAGCTAATGATGGATAGATGAGGGGCTGGGGAGAGAGAACTAAAGATGTGTTTGGAATGGCTGCTTTGCTATTTTACTTCCTATTTCCTGTAATACTCTGAAGTATGGAAAGAACAGTATACGAAGCAAATTTCCAATGATGTATGTGGAAAGATGACCACATAGGAGAGCCCAGAGGGGACGTCGGCAGTTAAATATACTAGATGAAATATTAACTACCATTTCTTGAGTGCTTGCTATAACCTGGCATCGCTTTAAGCTGTTTTAACTCAATTTAGTTGACCATAACAGTACCAGGCAAACACGGTTATTTCCATTTTGTGGAGGAACAAGACGAGGCTCAGGGAAGTTACATGTCCAAAGGTACGCTGCCCGCAAAAGGGATTTGAACCCCAGGATGCCTTGTCCTGGAATCTCTGTACAACACCATCCTGCTCCCCAGAGAAAATGAAGTTATGATGTTGTTTGGGAAATCAAACTGCTACAGGCTAGGAATGAGGGAGATATTTCCTCATTTTTTTTTTTAACTCTTGAGAACAGTAAGTAGTAAACATAATGAAAAAAGCCAAAGGAGAGAAAGCTCATTCTTGTCTAATTTTCTTACCCCAGAAGCAGAGAGTCAGCTTCCCAAACCTCCCATGAGTCTTTGCTTGGCTTCCACTTGGAATGCTACAGGGCAGAGATAAACTGAGAGGAATTCAAAGAAAAAAAGTATAAAAAATGACAGGGCAAGAGAGTGACGGGAGAAAGGTCAAAAGAACTAACTCGGTAGGACACAGAGAAGCAACAGCTAAGGTAGGACTCGATACCGTTCTAGAAACATTATAAGAAAAACGAAGGCCTGGAAGTGTTACCAGGGTGACTGGAAAGACATAAAGAGGAAGGTCTAAAAGGAGAAATCATAGGAACTCAGATTTTATCACGCCTATATTTTCTTGGAATACTAGAGCCCAAACTAGAACTTTCCCAGGGGGAAAAAACAAATTTGTTCCCTGCCTTGTGTAGGTTGTAGCAGAAAGATAGGCTTAAGAATTATGGCTTTAAAAAATGCTTTCATCAGAATAATATGTGGAAAAACCCTCATAACCTTTCTATGTATTGTTTCTATTTAATCCTCATGATGAGTTGGCATATTATGATGTCCACTCTGCAGACATGAAAACTGAGCCTCAGAAAGGTTGTTACCTGCCCAGGGTCATGCAGCCTGGGGTCGCTCCGAGTCTTCCCCAAGCCCAGACCCCCGCCAGCCTACCGCCCTGTCTTCTCTCAGACAACATCCCCAAGTCTCTGCCCAGAAGATGGTATCCCAGGACGGCTGGTTTTCAGCCAAATTTCATTATGACGTGTGACCCTCGAGGTCGGCACTGATAAGAACACACTGGAATGAGACACAGCCCTGCTTCGGAAATCTGGCTGGCACCCTGGAAGAGGTGGCTCAGTGTGCCCAGCTCTTGAAGAAGCCGCACGTTGTAAGTAAACATCCCACAGGCGGCTCGGATGCGAGAGCAAACGATAGGTGGGTGAACACACAAAAAGCAGAATGGAAGTCTCCAAGTAGCCCCCAGCCTCTTGTGTTTACAGGCCCCCAAATGAAATCTCCTGGCTGTTTATAGGAGCCTTAGTGCTGATGAAAAGACTGAGTTATGCTCCAAACTTTTCTCTGCCAAAAGAGAAAAGTTCCAGGTTCTTTAAAAGTATGTAAAGCATCTGATCTGAAAAGTGGCAACAGCATTTGGGACCAATTACCCAGATTAAGAGGCAACAATGCTCTGTTTACAATGTGTGGCCAAGAGCTGTTTGGCCCTGGTCCACACGCTGGAGATTGTAAATTACAGAAATTTCAGCCCAACACTGATTCCTCTTTGACCTGTGTGTCTGAGAAAAACAGGTAGAAAAGCCCTGTTGTTACTTGCCCTGAAACGTCAGTGAATGGGGAACTGAATATTATCTTCCCAGTAAGACATCCATGCATGGGTCCCCTGCCAGGAAGGCCTGGACTGCTCACTCAGGGAAGACTCTAATTGTACATGACGTGTCAGGATGTGGTCTTTCTGTTTGCCACTCCTCGAAAATGATTTCTGCAAAAACAGTTCGAAAAATAAAGGCTTCTGACATCTTTGGCTTAATTGCTGTAGCACTCCGATATAACTCCATTTTCCGATAGACTGCGGAGGAATAAGTACCAAATGGTAGATGGTACTTCGCGAAGTTAGTGCCGGAGAGCTGGGCTGCCGAGAACGGTTAGACGTAGACTGTGGCCGGTACAGCCATTGTGGACAAAACCCCCCATAATTTGGCCCCAACTTGGAGGCTGCGAGGAGTTTGGAACACTTGGGCCTGGGAGTTAGAGTTCTTCCCTTGACAAAGGAAGACCAGTTCCCACTTTGTGCAATGCTGATTGTTGCAGACGTTTTGGGAAAATATTCACCTTAAGTCTTTGCATATAATCCTGATGTTAAGGCCTTGACCTTGGCAGGAGGAAAGCAAGTGCAGAGGTCAAAGAGCAGGGGGAAGAACCCGGAGGCATCTGGTCCTGAGGTGCAGGCCTGCCAAACGCAGCTGCGCGGGAGAGGCGAGCCGAGCCGTCAGCATCCTGACGGGCCGCCACGCACAGGTGCCCAGTGTTTTAGCAGGTAACCGCTCTCAGTACCGCGTTTAGATTCATCGAATTGGGGGCATCCACGGGCGGAGACCACGCTCTTCTTTATAATGCTCTGTGGGTTGGATAGTCATTTAGATGAAAAAAGTGATCGCTGGTGGTTTCTTGTAGGTATCCTGACTGGGAATCAAACCCATAACCTTGGCATGTCAGGATGATGCTCTAAGCAACTGGGCTACCTGGTCAGGGCCTCTAGTGTCCACTTAATGGAGGGCTGTCCTCCATTAAGTGATATAGTTCCAGTCCCTTCCCATGTCAACATATTTTCCTGATAGAAACTGATCAAAACCCAACTTTATTTAATTCCGGAATTTTCTGACCCTGGTTTATCTCAACAGTCGACATTTTCTGCAGTGTCAGAGCTTCCTGACATATACAATTAACTCACAAATTAACTTAGAAATGATAGTAAGCTCTCAGCTAAATGATATAGTGGCCACTGGGGACCAAACCAATTTTCTAGAATAAGGTTAGGACTAAGCCGCTCTGTAACAATGCTAAGGCTGGTTGTGTAGAGGCAGCTATTCAAGGGGAAGAAGGAATCTAGGTGTGAGAGGGGAGATATTATCTGCCTTTAATTCCGTCGGTTACTCAGCTCTCTGATATCTCTTCAGCTAAACAACAGGAATAACCAGTTTTAAAAAAAAATGTTTTGGAATTCAAGGCTCCAGAAAGGAATCCAGAAGTCACAGGATCTCCTCCTTGGAAGGAAGCTTGGGGAATATTGGGCCGACTTCCCAGTGAACCCGGGGTTCTGGAGATGGGCAGACACCGGGTCAGAAATTTGCAGGGGTCGTAAATTCAAGGCAGGTAACACGAATGCCTGAAGGTCTCGGTGAAGGCTGCCCGTTTGGCCAGGGCCAGCCACCCTGAGACATGGGTGGGCCAGGGCTCACTCTCCCCGGGGTTACCACTATCGGGGAGCTTTGCTTTGAGAAAGTTTTGTTCTTTCGGCAAAAGCGCAACTCTGTGTGTCTCGACCACCTTTCCGCTGGGCCAGATTCTGTCCCCAGAAGCATTGCGTCTGAACCTCATTCCTTTACCATACGGCAGACTTTCAAGCTCTTGAAGATAACTTTCATTCCCCTCCAACCCTCAAGCTACCGCTTACGTTTTATTGGCTAAGTCCCCCAGTTCTCCACATGACAGGGACACAGAGGTTTGGTTTTCCTGAGTTGCCTGCATTTGCCAGAGTCTCTTAAGAAGTGTCCAGAAACAAATAAAATACTCAGAAGTCGGGTGACCAGCATTTCCGCCATGCATGGGACTGACTTTACACAGAGCCCCGCGTCAGCGAGGGGAGCCCCCACGCAGTGGAGTCGGGTCTCAGGCCTCTAGGTCTCGTACAAGGGGATTTGTTGCATTTAGGAATGTCTTATGTTTATCCCCATTAAATTGCATTTTGTTTTGGCTTTTTGGTAGCTTTTAGAGCCTGTCTCTCGTCTTTTTTTTTTTAACAAACCACCGAGTCTGTCTTTTACAGTTTTGCCCAATCATTGGTCTAAATATTGCAGAAGCCAGGCTTTCTGGATTTTTAGGGTCTTTGATGTCACTGGTGATTATGTTGAAAATTGTTTCAGGTTTATTTCTTCAATTAGCTCCTAAGCAGTGGGTAATTGTAGGCCTCTGGAGCTGAATTAAATCCTGGGTCTGCCAGTATACCAGGTGTGTGGCCTTGAGCTTGTAGATTCCGCTGTCTCAGTTTCCTCATCTGTAAAATGGGGATAATGATGCAACTATAACACACATGGTGGTTTTGATGATTAAATGAGTTAATACGCAATGCAGTAAACGCACGCAGCATGGACTATTTATTATACAAAGAAAATAAGTAAAGGCAAGATCCGTAAAGACAAGGGAGTGCCTAGTTTATATTTGTATCTCTAGAGACCAGCCCTGTGCCTAAAATATTTCTGAGGCTACTCCGTTGGGTATAGGAATGGACGAGTTTCTATAGCCTTCTAGACACTTAGATGCAGAGAGATAGTATCATCTATATTATCATCTGGAAGGCTATCATTTCTAATGCCAACAGATTTTCAATATTATTATGCAAAGGCTCTTGACCATGGAAAATTGTGCACATTCCACCTCCGGCCAGCGTCGTGATGGTTATTTTGTCGCTTGTTTTTCTGTGAGTGGTCCTCAGTGGCCTTTATTGATGTCTTTATTGATGTTAATCTCTGTCTCCCTTTAGCGTGCAAGGAAAGAGAAATCACCCACTTCAGTCCACTCTGAAAAAGAGACAGGATTCTTCCGAGTTTACTGGCACCGTTGGAGAGGGGGCACTGCCTATTTTCAGCACGAAAAGGGGCTTAGCCAAAGAATGCAAGCGTTCCTCAGTCAGGGCTCCACGTTGTCCTTCGAAGTCTCTGTAGATTTCTGGCCACAGGCAGACCCATTCAAAAAGACACGCCGTAAAAATGAAATGTTTTAAACATCATCCACAGCACGGGCGTTTCTGCATCTCCCGACCTTCCATTAACATGCGAGCTGAAGTGCTGACACCAGCGCAGGCCGGGACTTAAGTGCTCAGCCACCTCGTGTTCCCTTTGCCGCAGCTTCAGCGGGTTAAGTCGAAGTCCTCATTGGGTTGGAAATTTAAATCTTTCCGAGCCAGCTTTTCCCTGTAGCTCCCTTTGAACTTCCATCCACGCTCGTTTAAACACCAGTGTTAAAGTGCTTTCTCCTTTTTGTGCGTTCGGTAGTTCCCCCGGAGCGATTACCCACCGGGAGAGGTGGGAGGAGCCCATTCTGGGGGGGGGAGGGCGGGGGGCGGGGGCCCATGGGTAATGCGATCTGTGGTTGTCGAGTGTGTAAAGGGCTAATACTTTTGACAGCAGCCGTCCTAAAGGGGTGTAGCAGTCATTTGAAATTTGTACACAGACTGCCCTATCCATTACGTATCACCCGTATCATACCCGTAATCTCCCAAGGCAGATATGCTATTACACTCAGCGGGCCGAGGTCGGCCCGAGCTTAGACACACGTGACTCCCGCCGACTCCGCGCGACCGAGGCGCTTGGAGGGGAGGGGTGGGCAGCATAGATGTGGCCCGGGACAGCCACGACCACAGCGAGCGCGGTGAAACAGAGAGACCCGGCTGTGTGTTAAAAAGGCTGAGGAAGAACAAAAAAGCTGCCAGTTTCCAGGAGAAATCTTATCCCCGGAGCATTAAGAGCTGTAGCCTGACACTCATCCCACAGCCCACTGATCTCGGGCTGGGCGAGGGGGCAGCTACTATAGATAGGCATGGGAACAAGCGCTCTGCTACAGGGCACAAAGCCGGGCTCTGCGGCCCGCCCTCTCATGCGGGGGCCACCCCCGCTCCGTGAGCCTCGGAATATTTATTTAGCAAAACTTGAAGGGATACCTTGGAACCAATGACCCTCTTTAAGCAGGGAATATCGAAAGTGCACGGAATAAGGGCACAAAGATGTCAGACTTTTGAAAGTCACCGGTCTGTGCATTTTTAGTCACAGCGTCGTGGGTGTTATCATATATAATGTGTATATTGTCACGCAAATGCGGCAAGTGCTGTATTAGTCCTTTCATAATGTTTTCTGCCGGGTTATCTAATGAGATTTGTTGGGAGGAGTTTCTTGGCCTTCGAGGTATCCCCGGATCATCCCTTCTACGTGAGCTGGTATCACTGACCTCAAGCCCAGCCCTCAGGAAATGAGGATGTCACTTCCACTTCACCATTAAAAAAAAAAAAATCAAGCCTATTGATAATCATCAAAAGGGCTGTAGTTTGGGAGGCAGGGCCCGGGTTCGAATCCTGGCTCGAAATGCCTGTCTCAGGCATGTTGCCTAAGACCTCCGAGGCCTAGTTTTCCCAAGTGTAGCCTGAGGTCAACGACACACACCGGGACAGATGGGCAAAGCACCGAGCACAGTGTAACAGCTCCACTGAGAAAAGGGATGCAGATGTCATCCCACATGGTACGCAGGGGCCCCCAATAAAAGCTCCCCCTCCTTCTCCTTCTCCTTCCCCACTATAGCCTAACAAGTCAATGCTCTTGCAAGCCTACGTATATTAAGAAAAATACTGCCTTTAAAGAAAGTAACTTAATTAAATAGCATCCCATGAATGATAAATGATCATACACTTAACAGAACACAGTTAAAGGCATAGCCGTCCCTTGATGGTTGTTATAGAACAGATAAAAACGGGCATTTCCAAACGAGAAGGAAAAAAAAGAAAAGGGTAAGCAAGGAACCGAATTAGACATTCGTCAAGTCTGATCAATGGCTACCTGCGATGGAGACGTGTGACTGTTAATGTACTGCAGAGGGGCCACCATTTATGCATAATTCAGCCAAAGTTTTTCTTTCTGAGTTTGGGAAACACCGGAAGTTGGGTGTAATTCTGTTCATGCTAGAAAACTACTATGTCTCATGACCAGGATACAGATATAGAAAACTATCTTTCTCCTGAATAAATTAAATTTCTTTTCATTTTTTCATTTTTTTTCATTTCTTCAATATGAGTGCTCTAGTTCAAAGCAGGATTAATCCTGTGTTAAAAAATTACATCACTCTACATGACTTCCACTTACTCTGAGGAAGGTAGTTGAGGTCCCGTTTAAAAAATAATGCGTTCTCAAATAGGAAAAAGTGCAATAGGTTAATTTGAAAAGTATGAATAATTCAACACAGACTCATGCATTTCTTTTTACATATTTTCCCATAGTAAAAAAATGCTGCTTTATCACTGTGAAGTAAACACCCTTTGGCACTTGTGACTCCCTGAGATCTCAGAAAGGAGATGCGATTTTGTGTTTATTAGAAGACAGTAAGAGTTGCAGTTTCATAAATTTGGGGAAAGTGCATGCATACTTATGGGTGTAGGAATTGACCTTTCTTTGTTCACAAAGTAATCTCCGGTTGGAAGTCGCAGTTAGAAAATGTTAAAGTGGAAAAAAAATTGAACAGGATTTGTACAAAGTTCAGGGGCCTTGAGGAGCATGTGTGTAAGAATTTGGTAGTGGTGACAACGTCTACTTGTGTAATAAAATCAGCAAAAATTTAAAAAACACACACGCAAGATTTACTCAAGTTTAGGAAGTAAGTCAAGCTGTAAATGGGAAATAAAATTAATATACACACCTCTGAACGTGCATGATCAACTCTTTAAATTCTTTTCGTCTTATCAGAGACAATAGAAAAATAACACAATTCAAAGCTGCCTTCTGCCTCCCAACCTTGCTTGCTTTTACTCAGGGCCGATCACAGCCACCTCTCACGTCTGGCTCATTTTTGTGGTCAGTAAATTTTGTTGAACAGGAATTCTTTCAAAAAAAAAACAACAAAAAACAAGGTTCTCCCCCTGCTCGCCCACATTTTGTCTCCAGTTTACTTATTCCCTCCACCCTCCAGCGCATGTCAGATCATAATATCATATCAGCCTGCATCGAATCGATTTAGGACACTGAGCAGATTCCTCACATTTAAATTCCCCATGAAAACTCAACAGGACCAACAACAACATGAGAAAAGCATTATGGGAAAAGTGCCAGAAGTTGAGTTAAAATGAAGGCAGAATTTTTATATCAGAAGGAAGGGGAAAAGGGTCAGACAGAACGAGAAGCGAAAGAAAAAGCAGGGCAGGAGGAGAGACGGGACCGAAATTAGAACAAGAGGCTATGTTTATTAATAACCTTGCTGACCCACGGGCCCCTGACACAAAATACATTAAGTATTGTTGGGACACGCTGCTCTGTCACTCAAAGGAGGAGCGAATAAAATGGTGTTGGAAGCTGCAAAGTTTTCCAGAACAGACTTTCTGGAGGAAAAAAAAAAAAAAAAGCCAGAAGAAGGAGATGGCATAGACTCAGAAGTCTGAGAACCCTGTGATCTGGGCTCCTCTTTATTCCTCTTTCTCGTCCTGTGGCATTCTCTGCAGGCAGCCTTCTGCATGCACTTCTGGCAAACGAGGATTTAAAACACAGAAGAAAAAACATATTTTTTTACTGCAAAAATAATACATGTCCATGGGGAACATTCGGAAACATGGGAACGCAGGAAGGAGTCCATGAAAACGGCCAATGGGCCCATTGCTGGGATAGAGTCATTATTAAGACTGTGATATGTATATATTTTCTGATCTTTTTCCTCCACTTTTTTACCCCCATATGTTTGTATGTCATGGAGGCCCTACTGGAATCCACTATTTTGTAATCTGGCTTTCTCACCTGACAAGTCACAGTGAATATCTCCTCATGTTGTTAAAACTTGCAAAACAAGATTTTTATGCCAGTATCCTGTTTCCTTATTGTAGGTATGAGCGTTCATTTGACCCCTAGTGAGGTATGTGCGTTGTGCGTAGCTTTTTGTTTTTATAAGATCTTGGAGTGCATCTCTATTTCCCCATGACATTTCTGTACGTGCAGTTCCTGGGTTGAAGGCATTTTGGGGGGATACGCTTGGCAGCACTGCCCTCCGAAATACGAAGGGCCGCGTATATTCTCGCCTGCAGAGAATGTGAACACAGGAGTCACAAGCTACCATTAGCTCTTCCCAAACTAAGAAAAGAAACTTAGACTCCTATTAGGATCGGTTTTTCTTCGGTTGTTTGTGATGCTAACGTTCTTCCTGCTCCCTGACCATTTGTCTTTTTCTGAGTGGGTGTGATTTGCGTGTTATTTTTATTCATCTGAAAACCTTAAAAGCTGATTTTCTATTAAACTGTAAAAGTTCATTGCCGCTTTCACCAATTTAATGCACTGCGAACATTTTCTTGATTTTGTCATTTGATTTTTAATTGCTAATGGATTTTTGTATATGTTAATGAATTTAAGTCCATAAATATATATTTTTGTTCTTTCTTCCTGTGCTTTTATGTTTGGGAAGGCCTTATACATCCCAGAGTCAGATAAATATTAACCTATATTTTCTACTAATGGCTCTTTTTATTTTTAAAGACCTTTAAATTCTTCATTTATTTAAACTTTATTTTGGTCTATGTGGTAACAATCCAATTACTCAAATGTCTTTATCTTACTGATCAAAATATTGCATGTTACTGAGCCTGTTTCCTTGTTTTTAAATTTTATTTTAATATTTTTTTGTCTCCCTCACTTCTTTTGCCCAAACCCTCTCTTTTTGTTATTATGATTTAAGAAGATGCTTTTGTATCTAGTAATGCAAGTCCTTCTCATTACAATTAATTTTCTGGATTATGCCCTCTCTTTGCTATTCCTTAAGAGCTCATCGAGTGTAAGAGAGTGCAATTTATACACTAAGATGTGGGGATTTGAGGTCTTCCAATATTGAGTTTTCTCATGTAGAAATAAAGTATGTCTTTTCATTTATCTTTCCATATAAACTTCTGTTAAGTTGTAGTTTCTCCATGGAATTTCTCAGTATAGCCTCAAATTTATTCATTGCTATTGTGAACAGAATTTCTCTATTAAATTTTATAACTGTTTGCCGAAGAAAGTTATTTACTTAGGCATTTTTATTTTGTATTTGCTACTTTACTGGTTCTTTATTCCAAGAGTTGGTCAGCTGATTCTTTTGAGCCATCTAAGCAAACATTGTCATCTGCTAAATGATAAATTTGTCCCCTTCCTCCAAATTATAAAATTTCTTCATCTTTCCTGTCTTACTGAAAAATATTAGAACTTGCAAATTGTTTTAAAATATGCTTTATTCTAAATGCCTCCAATATTTCACTACTAAATATCATGGCCTGAATACAGTGTACTTCTGAAAAGTTCTTGCTTTTTTTAAAGGTTTATTCTTAAAAAGACTTTTTTAAATTGAGTTGAGAAAAAGAGAAGGGGGGCAGAGAGAGAGAGAGAGAGAGAGAGAGAGACATCGATTTGTTGTTCCACTTATTGATGCATTCATTGGTTGCTTCTCATATGTGCCCTGACCAAGGATTGAACCTGCAATCTTGGTGTATCAGGACGCTGTTCTAACTAGCTGAGCTACCTGGCCAGGGTCTGAAAAGTTCTGGATTTTAGAATATGTTTTTGGCCTCGGATTTAATCAGCCTCTCTGAATCTTCTGTTCACTGGTTCCTGTATTGTCTCCCATCCTTTCTGCCCAGTATTGACAAATCTGACCCTTTTAGTACATGAGCGCTCTATCTGTATACAGACAACCCCATCACATACCTATTGATGCTTCTTTTCTAGAAACATCTCCATTTTACGATAGAAGGGCTCTCCTCCAATTCTCAGACCAACACATTCCAAATCTGAACCACAATGGTTTTCTTTGTACATCACATGAAACTACAAGGCTATCTTCTGCCAGCTTAAAACTTAGATTTTTTTATATTTGCATTTGAAGAAAATGCCAAACTATTTTCTCACATAGAAATTATCATTTCATTTGAATTTGCTGACTTTTCGCCAGTGAAAAGTAAAAATAACCTGTGATTTTGCCTATGGTGTGCAAATGGGATTGACTGGGTCCGTAGCTTGGACTGGTTAGAACAATGTGTGAAAATGCGTCACGGGAGGGAATGAAGGCGGCGGGTGGCAACAGTGCCAGGTTACGGGTGGGGAGGGGAAGGGCGAGCGCCTTTGCTGGGGGCCAGACCTGATCACGTGGCCGCGCAGACGCATCTGTCACCCCGTGCCTCACTTTCTCACCGCTGCGTCGTCGAGGATCGTCACCTCTTGCAACGCGAGAGACAAGGTGCATTAGTCATTTGTGAGGACCCTGGGCACCTAGTAGGTGCTTACTAAGAGGGACCGTGCGCTCCCGGCTAGGTTTGAAGGCAGGAGAGATCACAAAATGGAAAGGAAAGAGCCTTCTCTGCTCTACATGTCTATGTAGCGTTAACCCCAAATATGCTCCAGGATTGTAGGATTTAGCCAATGGGCAATGCTGTACCTGAGGTGTACTTAAAAAAAAAATGTTTATTTTTAGAGAGACGGGAAGGTGGGGAGAAAGAGAGAAACATCTATGGGTAGCCTTTTGCATGAGCCCCGACCAGGAACCAAATCCGGAATCTAGTCATGGGCTCTGACTGGGAAGGGAACCAGCGACCCTTCGCTTTGCAGGATGACACCCGACCAATGAGCCACACCGGCCAGGGCCCGAGGTGCACTTCTAAAGGGCCACCTCCCACCCCTACCTCTGCCCCACCTCCCGTCTGCTTTCTTCCCGGCCTGGCTTGGCCTTTGTTGTAAATACCAAGTGTCACTGAACCCTGCTTTCTTGTCACATCCTGGTGGGCATCTTTGTCGTCCTCTGACTGGGACCGGAAAGGATCCTCATTTTAGTAATGTAGTAAAATCGTCCTCGTGGCTGTGTGCCTGGCCTTTCAAAACTTCCATGTCAGAACGCCTTAATTTCTCCAATTTGTTAACCTGAAAAATGCCCTTATTAATATCACACTAAGGCCTTAACAAAGCAGAATAAAATTTTTCTTCCAGCTTCCCCCAAGTGAAGACACAGATCTGGATTTCTCGTTTTTCCTCAGTGAGAGGTTTCTGTATTATTATTATTGTTTAAAATCAATTACCCTTTACGCCATATTTTTTTTCCTGTTGTTTATTTCATCTGTCCCTTTGTCCCGGAGGGGCAGAATTAAGGCCCCCATTTGGTTTTTATTAGTGTAATCAGTTAATAGCTGTTCTATAATGCTTTACTTATTGTGTTAATTTTCTGTAGTTATGTCCAGAGGCAGCTTTCTGGAATACCACGTTTAAAAAAAAAAATAGAAGATCTAACTTATTTCTTCTTTAATGGGTCCAGATACCATTTATAGCTTTGGCTAAGATTGTTGGACACTCTTGATTTACAAGGTCATGGACAATATATGTATATACGGTGGCTATTATTTTAAACATATCCACGGTAAGCCTACATTCCATTAGTGTGGCAAAGGTACAAACATTAACTTGCATGTCCTTGTTGACATTGGCCTGTCATGCCTGTCCTTGGGATTTGCCTTGGATATGTCAAAAGCAGGAGTGTATGTTGTCCCAGGTGTAGCCAGTCGCTACAGTCATTGCACAGGTGGCTAAATTCTGGGTCCCGGGGACAATTATCCAATTGCTTTGGGGGATTTTAATGATAATGCCCCGTACGCGGACGTTAGCATTCATGGGAGAGGTCCTCAAATTAACAACGGAGCTTCGAAGCACAGCACAGGGATAAGCTGACTTAAACGAAGAGTAACAAAGGATATGTTTGCAATAAATGTAATAGCTGGGGCTCTGATGTTAGGCTGTATTCTGAATTAGATGAATGTACTGAAGTGAAGGGAATGTGCATTCGAGACTTGCCCCTCATGTGAAGTAGCTCGGAGGCCTCTCTGGGGACCTCAGTCGTCTCCTCCTTCGGGAAAGGAGACGACGGGATGAAGACCCTCAGCTTTGCCACTCTGTGCAGTGCACTGGGCCGTTGATGACGGCCCAGTGCTGCAAGTCAGTGAGGAGGAACGGCTGGGAGGTGATTGAGTCGGGCCTGACCCCTGCATCGTGGGGTCTCTGCAGAGAGGCGTGGCACCTGGTACAAAACGGGTGCCCATCGGTGCTTTTTCCAAACACTTGTATTATGCAGCCTAAGTGAAACCGTATTTTGAGAACTGTTATTCGTGCGGTACTGTGGCTGGGGGGTGGAAGTGAGGAGAGCCCTAGACTGAGGGTGACAGGGGCCTGCTGCGTGACTCTGGCCAAGTCCCTTCCCTCTCTTTGCCTTTTCTCCTTTGCTTGTCAAATCAGGGGTTGGAGAATTGCCAAAGTATTTTTTTTTTAAAGATTTTATTTATTTATTTGTAGAGAGAGGGGAAGGGAGGGAGAAAGAGAGGGAAACATCAGTGTGTGGCTGCCTCTCGCATACCCTCCACTGGGGACCTGGCCCACAACCCAGGCACGTGCCCCGACTGGGAATCAAATGTGTGACCTTTTGGTTCACAGGCTGGCACTCAATCCACTGAGCCACACCAGCCAGGGCCCAAAGTAGCTTCTAACTAAGGCCCGTGTAAGAATCGTCAGCCGTGCACAGCCAAGGAGAAGAGTCAAATGTCCCCCAGCGCCCAGTGCCCAGAGTAGAGAGAGGGACCCCGTTAGCTGTGGTTCAGTGCCCACCAAGGACACACACGTTTGGGGAAAGGAGAGGAGGGGAAGGCGGTCTACGGGCTAAGGGCTGGCTGGGAGTTCTACGCAAAGAAGGAAAAGAGGTCTCTTGTAATTGCCTGTTTGGGGGCTGCAGAATATACCAAATGCTGCGTTTAAATCTGCCCAGTGCCAAACTCTGGGCACAGGGCATCACTTGCTTCGTCTGTTTCTACACCTGTTGGCCAAGGTGACGCTGGAGAACTTTCCTCCCAGGCAGCGCCCTCGGATGGTAGTGGAAGATGACCCAGCGAAGCCAAAGCATATTTGAAAGGAAGACCGAGAAAGCCCGTATCCATTTTAATGAGAGTGCTTTTATGGCATTTCAAGGAGTAGTCTTAGAAATAATTACAAAGCTTAAACAGAAAAAAAAACACACAAAAACCCTTAACTTTGATCTGGTTTTTCTCTTATGAAGCAATTGGGTGCGTCATTTTGCAAGTGCTCAGGTGAAAATTCTCGTGGCTGGACCCAAATGCTTTCATGTGCGTCTTGGGACTTCTGTAATTCCCCCCACCCCCAAAAGAAAAGTTTTAAAAATTAGTAAGGTAAATTTCCAGAGAAATTAATGCATAAATCATTTTCAGGTTGGCTTTCCTAAAAACTACAGCAGCGAAGAACAGATAGATTTTTGCTAATCATGCACCCATCCAGTTAATTGAATTAAGACTTCGGGAAAGTTGATTTGAGGAAGCAAAACAGTCAAGATGCGATTGGAATTTTTCCTTCCAATTGCTGTGCCCTACAGGGACTTCGGCATTCATGGGAATGTCCTCAAAGGAAACACAGCTTCAACGCAGAACACCGGGACAGACTAGTTTACCTGAAGAATACCAAAGGAGATGCTTAACTAAAAATCAATGTGATAGATTGAGCCCCAACGTGAGGTTGTGTTTCTCTTTAATTTTTTCAACCTGAAATCCTTCATAGTTCATTTATGTAAAGGCTAGATTGTCAGTTCCCGGATGGCAGATAATGGATATTGGTCTTTATTTTGCATTCTCAATACTTAGCACACAGTTCTGAGCATATAATAGATTTCCATTAAGTGTTTATGAAATGGAATAAAAACAGTTTGTTAATTTATAAAGAAAAAAAGGTGGCGGGGTATCTTCACACCAATAACTAGATCGGTTGATCACTTGTGCCCTGACGAGGAGAGGTGGCCTGCAAACGGAATTTGGCCCATGTCTGTCTAATCTTTAAAACTGAGAAACTCCAGCTTCATATAACAACACAGATCTCTCGATTCTGTTGAAAATATGACAATGTGACACTACTCGGTCCATAGCTGCACCTGGTGACAATGAGCTGGGGCCCAGAAACAGGTGTCCACATTAGACAAAGCTCCGTTCCACTTGCCACTTTCCCTAGTGTACATATATCTCTATCGGTGAACTTCCCTTTCTTATTACCCAGCCTGGTCCACGGGAGGCCGTCCGGTGAGAGGATGTTTGGTCTGCATTACGGCCATCTTAGGTTTGAACAAGTGCAAAGCCGAAGGATGAGCCTAACTCTTTTCTGCAGCCCCACAGAAAGGGAAGGGAGGTTCTGATTCCAGCCTTGTGGGGCATCTGGAGTGTCCACATTCCTACGACTGATCAGAGCAGGATGGGAACTCTCAATAACCCTAATGATATCAGGTGTGGGCCCATCTGATAGCTGTTTGAGTTGGGCAGAGCATATTAAACTGCAACGCAGGGTCCGGAAGACGTAGCGCCTGCTTGAGTGTGGTCGGTAGGGTAATCGTATGGGTACAATAATGTATAGTTTTCATTTGAACATTTCACCTAAAATGTCCTATGGTGTGCTGGAGCGTGATATTGTTATGTTACAGAATGACCTGCTTAAGATTTTGTAATAAAAGATTTTGTAATAAAAGGTGTTATTTGTGCGGGGTCCTGTGTATTCATGTCCTCAGAAAGGGTCCATCAGTCTGCCTGGCTGTATACATCTTTCTGATGTTAACTTTGTCCGGAGCCTTTTCAAAGTGACATCACCTGCTCACACTCCCTTCCTCAGCGAATAAAAATGTGGAAAAAATGGAGAACAAATCAGAATAATGCACACTGATAAAAGTCCTATCATTGCAATGATTATTGCTTCAGACACCATGGCTTTAATCAGCCCGCTCATAAATCAGTGCTTTTCACGAGTGAGGGTTTAAGATAAAGTGCTGTTAAACAGCTTCGGCCTCTTAAAAGGCATGATGCAATCGCAAGGCTCCTGAAAATGGAGAAAAAAGTGCTTTCTGAATGGATACACTGGCTCTAGCATTTTACCTCCCACTCAATTAAAAAAAAATATTGCCTGGTTCTTTCTTAGAAATGGCGTATTGGAGGTCTATAACGGCCAAGCCTTTAACCCATTAAACGAATTCACTCCCAGGAACAGTTAATATTTGACGTTTAATTGCTTTTCCTGGCTGGAGAGGAAAATATGTTTCTTTCCTTCCTTTCTTGAGTGACTTTTCAGAGATCACCTTGTGAGCTACAAAGGGGAGAGGATTTTCAGGAAGTCAAGTGCGTGTGGATGTAGTTCCAAACGCATGTGTGCGTGTCCGCAGAACCCTCCCGTGCACCAGGAGCTGGTGATTTCCTCCCAAGAATGCCACGTGGCTGGCGTTACTATCTCCACTTCACAAGGAACGTTGCAGAGGCTCAGAGAGGTTAATTGCGTGCGTGAGGCCACACAGGTGGCGGGCGATGGGAAGCTGAGTCTTTATTCCTTCCACCCACCTGCCTCTAGGTGTGTGGCACACCCAGGGGTGTGTGCGGAGAGCCAGGACGCAGGACTAAATGCCACGCCGACGGTCCCCCTGGTTGGAGGGATTAACCCTCTCAGCTTACTTAACCAGCACCAGAATCTGGAAGTTAGCAAATGATGCCGTGCCATCCCACGAATGTCGAAACAGCCTGTGATTTGTGCTTTCCGTGTGACAACGCCATTGCAACTTGTGCGGGAAGAAGAGCTGAACTGGACTTAGAAGCGCTAGCAACTTCAAAGAGACGTCTCATCAGAGAGTTTGAAGCAGATGAGGAGGGAGGTCAGATGTTATCTTGTTAGAACAAGGCCCACACAGATTTCAGATGAATTTTCAGGGCTCCTCAGAGCTTGTGTTAAGAGAAAGGGAGGGCTGGCAGGACACCGGCGTGGGAAGGGTGAAAAAACAAAGCCCGGCCTCTAGTTGGTCACCTCTCCTTAGAAAATGTCTTTTCCAACCTCATCGGTTCCTCACCTTTCACGTGTTGTAAATTCGCTACCACAGGCCAAGGTGTTCTCTTTCTTTTCTCTTTTTTCCCCCTCTTCCCACCAAGCCAGGTATTACTTAGGGCTCTTGCAAAGCTGCCGAGACCAACTGTTCCTTTGCAGGATTATCCCTTTCAGGGCTCAGGTGATAGGCCTCCTTGGGTTACACTGGCAATGCTTTCTCTTTTTTTTTTTTTTTAAGATTCTATTTTTTATTTTTAGGGAGTGGGAGAGGAACATCGATGTGAGAGAGAAACAGCGATCGGTGGCCTCTCACACGGACCACAACCCAGACATGTGCCCTGACTGGGCACGGAAGCCACCACCTTTCGGTTTACGGGATGACGCTCCAACCAACTGAGGCACACTGGCCAGGGCACGTGGCTCATTTTAAATAAAAAAGCAAATCACCACCACCACCGCCGCCAACAAAAAAATTCTAACCAAAAACAACACCAACCAACAAAACCCTGAAAAGTTCTACTTTACCATGGAGAACATGAAAAACTAAGTAGGAAAGCTTGGGCCAAAAGAAAATTGCCCAACTTGAACAGGCTTATCTTAGACCAGATAATAAAATGGTAGGGAGCCACCTGAAGCAACACATAAATGTTTTAAGCTCCTTTCTCTGAGTGGGAATTTGATACCATATGTATGCTCTTATACTAAGAGAATCTAATTCATATGATTCTGCCAATTTAAGAAGGCAAATCTTATAGGGGAACAAATCTTATAAGGCAGCAAATCTTACATGCACATGAAAAGCACATTGTTCAGAGTTACTTGAGAATTTTCCTGTGGCTTGGGCCCTAGACCAGAGGTTCTTAACTTTTTTGGGTGTGATAACATATCTGAAAATAATAAAAGCATCTGAGGTCTCCCAGAAAACAGAAAAACAAAAACAAAACACATCCATTAACATCTGTACAACATTTGGCGGTATATCCATTTACTTTTATTCAGGGATCTTTGCAATTTTTAAAATATATTTTTTAAAGACTTTCTTTTTTTTTTTTTAATTTATTTATTTTATTTTTAGACAGAGTGGGAGGGAGAAAGAGAGGGAGAGAAACAACAATGTGTGGTTGTCTCACACATCCCCTACTGGGGACCTGGCCTGCAACCCAGGCACGTGCCCTGACTGGGAATCGAACCGGTGACCTTTTGGTTTGCAGGCCAGCGCTCAGTCCACCAAACCACACCAGCCAGGACTAAATTGCCCTTTCTGTTTTGGCTTGCAGAATGTTCTTTGTTCCATGATCTGGGGGATGTTCGTTTGCTAATGATTCAGACACTGATGCAATTTCTTCAGAGCCTTGTCTGCAACCTGGACAGCTAATGTTTGTAAAGGAAGTAAGGGCCGTGAATAATTTAGTTTTGACGTTCTCTGTAACGTGACAGCGTGTTATCATGCACACTCGTGTTCGGATGCATGGCTAACAACTGCCTTTTTGGTTTTCTATTTTAGGAGGAAAATAAAAAGGCACACCCCACATCCCCCCGAGAATCAAAGGCAGTGTAATTGATGCTGTAACAAAGAGGGAAGCTTCGAAATGTGAGTGGACCGCATCACGCCCGGCTTTCCTTACCACACCTGCAGAATTAAACATGTGTGAAGTGCACATTGTATAAGGCAGGGTCGGATGGCTGTGAAAATGGGCTGACAGCGCCCTTGTATGAGATTCTCCCAGGGCTCTGATGGCCTGAGGTCAGACAGCGCTCTGGGGACTGTCAACTGTGCTAAGATTCCAGCCAGGGCTGGAATCTTGGGGTTTCTTCCCATGAAATATTTTCATCATCAGGAAGAACGGAATTATTTTGGCTATTCCTGTTTTCTGATATTTAAAAGCCTTTAGGCATGAATCCCAAAGGGCTTTCTGCGTAAACCCTGCCTCCTACTCAGGATGGTGCGGCAGGAAGACAGCAATGCCACGCTCAAGTCTGTCTGCTGCAGGAACTTCCCCTGGGCGGTGGTCTCAGCCTCTGTTCCCCACAAAGGCAAAAATATAAGACACCATGCATCTGGCCAAATATACTTTCTCGCAAGGGGAAATTCCTTCTCCGCCCCAGCTGGTGAACAGTTATGCCCCGAAGCCCGGGACGGACATGCCTTGTAACTTTTTAACCTAGTTAGTGAAACTGCCAATATTATTCCTATTCACATAAATGTCTAATCCTTTCTTGAATCTTGCTAGACCGTTTGCCTCAATAACATCCCGAGGCAGTGAATTCCACAGGTAGATTATACGCTGTTTTAAAAAGCATTCCCTTTTATTCGTTTTAAATTTGTTACCTTTTAACATCACAAGATGGCCCTTGTTTTCGCATTAAGTGGCACAGGGTGCAGCATTTCAAATTGAGCCTTAATTCTATGAAGCACTTTCTTGGCCATTATCAAAACCCGATCTTTGTATATTTTCTGTTTGGCATCCGTAACCTTTGCTGAATAAGAGGATTGGTGTAAACACACCACAGGCACTGGGAGGAGAAAAAGCCCTCCTTGATATTCAATGTCATTTTTTGGACAATTAGTTTATTGAGCACCTGCTGTGTGCAGGGATTTTTCCAAGTCTTGGGCAGCCAGCTTTGGAAAAGGCCGGGTCCTTGTTCTGAAGCACCTTATTTTCTAGAAAGAAGACAGCAGTAAACTAGTGAATAAAGATATAAATTAGATGGTTGCAGGCGGTCTTAAGGAATATTGGAAAATTAGATAAGCATGGCAGGAAACGGACGGCAGAGGCCACTAGCTTTCTGAAAAGGGGACAGTTGAGCTGGGCCCGCAAAGTGTCATCTCTTGAAATCTCCATTTAGGTGAACTCCAGCTTTTAGGACAGTGCCCGGCACAAGTCCAGACCCCACAATTATTTGTTGGGCACCTGAATGAGTCATGGATGAGAAAGAAAATCTTAGCCACAGAAATCATATAGGGAGTCACCCAAAGACCCAGGAGTAACATTTCTTGAATCTTATAGCTCTGAAGGCTGTTTGGCATTGGGGAAAAAACACACACACACAAAAACAGCGGATTTAGTTAATTAGACTCGGTTTCAAGACCTGGCCATGTCTCCAGCTGTCTGACCTTGGGCTGGTCACCTAATCTCTCATCCAAGCACTCTCATTCACAGAAATGGGAATAAAACTTCCTTCCTTCACATAAAGTGTGGAGGGTTGGAGGTAAAGTTATGTGGCACTTCTTTATAAACTGCCAAATGGTGTAGAAATGGTCATTTTTATGGGAACCAGTTGTCAGAATTCGCCACTCTTATCTTTCATGTTTCACTCTTTCTCCTTCCTTTTTCCCCTCCGTTCCTATTTGATTCCTGCCTCCATCTCAAGCTCATCCATGCTACTGAGTTTTCCTCCCCTAGAGGCGGACGTCTCAGAATGAAATTTTTAAATATTTTTTAAGGGCTTTAAAAATGGGCGCAGAAGGATCCGTTGCCTGTTACAGAGTGGACTGGAGGTCTATTTCCAATGTGGTTGCTTGCTTTTCTTTTGTTTGCTGCTATCTTTGGGGCTCAGGTTAACCAAACTTCTTTCGGCAGAGACCGAGGCCTTGCCGGTATTTCTGAGGGAATTGTCCCCCTGAAATGGAATTTGGTTGAAATGTCCTGATCACCTACATGATAGGCAAATGCTAGCTCCTCATGTCTCATCTTATTATTATTATTATTATTATTTTTGGTAACGTTCCCTTCATTTACTGTTTTTCTCTTCCCGAGCAGGCAATTTGAAGTCCAAGCATGTACAGCTCTGCATCGTAATGTATTAGCAAGGCATTTCAAGGAATACATTATTAGAATTGTTTACATGCATGGTTCAAATTTACTGGCCAATGGCTCAGGCCTCGGTTTTACGATGTAGCTGCCAGCCAGGCTCTTTCTGAGTAAAAGTGAAATAGGAGAAGTTTCTCTTTGGTATCCCTCACCGACACTTCCTTTGCCTCCTCCTTCTCCTTTCAACACCCCCCGCCTTTCCTGCCCCCACGTAACTCCGAGAAGCTGTCAGACCTTTTGCACGTTAATGTGAAGGCATTTCATGCGGCCCCCCTCCTCCCCAGATCAGCCCCCAATGAGAATGAGGTGTGCAAAAAAAAATAACT
>PVJD01001680.1:0-248589 GCA_004026545.1 Mormoops blainvillei
TACATCTATTGAAGAAGTTATCAGTCTGTATTTTAACAATCTGAATCTTATCTTTTTCCAGCCACTGGTCCGTAAGGTCCTGGGAAGTAAGAACTGTCATGTATCTCTTGGCTTTTTCTGCAGTAGCAGAGTTTGTACTCATCTGTTTGCTGACGGACTAATGAATGAATGAATGAATGAATGAGCAGAATAAATATATATTATCATTCATTTTTTTATTTGTTATAGCATTTTTCAACATTTTTAAAATTAGTAAACCTTAAAGTTTTCAAAAGGATGTCATTGTTTTTGAGTTACAAAAACTATTGTTAAAAATTGAATCACAACATGCCCTGACTGGTGTTGTTCAGTGGACTGAGCGCTAGCCTGGGAACCAAAGGATCACCAGCTCAATTCCTAGTCAGGGCACATGCCTGGGTTGCAGACCAGGTCCCCAGTAGGGGGCACACAAGAGACAACCACACATTGATGTTTCTCTCCCTCTCTTCCTTCCCCTCCAATAATAAATAAGTAAAATATTTTTTAATATATTTTTAAAAATTGAATCAACAGAAAGTTTATAAAAGAAGATTGCAAGTTAAAGATAATTAGACCTTTATAATGAACATTCAGAGAAACATTCAAAAATATAAATATTTAGAAAACTGCTTGTGATCACAAGAGGACATGACTATTTGGAACAGAAACAGATGTCCATAAGGGGAGAACTGGTAAAACTTAAAAACACTAGGATAAATGTAAAGACAAGATAATTGAGATTAGAAATGACTGGAGAAAATTAAAATTACAAAAATAAATTAACATTCTCAATCTTGTCAGTAAAAACAGATTTGACCTCCAGGAAATCAGCTTAGTGATACAGAGAAAACAAATTAGAAGTTTTCTCAGAATTCAGAGAAAATTCAAGACAATTAAAATGATGCAGGAGAAAATGAAAGGTATGGGAATAAACAACGAAGCTCCAATATGAGGTCTAGACATGTTCCTAAGGGATAAATGTAAAAAAGTAAAAATAGAAGAACTAATAAAAGACAATGTTAATTTTTTTTTTTCTGATCAAATGTAGACTTTGGCTTCCAAATGGCAGAATAGCTTGTTTCAGAGCAACCATGTTGCAGAGAATAAATAGAAATACACACACACACACACACACACATTTTTAAACCTCCTTGAAAGAATGGTTGAGTTACAAAAGGAAGAAAATGAATTATAAAATTTATTTTAAATATGTCAGTATTTATTGTGCATAATAAAGACACCTAAACATTTTTTACTTTTAATAAGTAATCTGCTGTTTAATTAACTTAAAATAAGAGTGGAGGTATGTGTGTTAGTGAGGGGTGCTGATTTGACAACAGTAAATATAAAATTTTAACAGTATTTTAAATAACATTTGACTTTGAGTCTTAATGAGCATTTAAATATATATTGAAAAGTAACTAAGTTATAACATCGAAAATAGGTTCAAAACTGCTTTTATGATCTTGTGTTTTGGAGTTCTTTTTATTTTATGCTTTGAAATCAGCTGGATTTAATTTCTAAATAAGATAATTTTTCTCAAGAAATGTTTGGAGATGATAATTATATTCTCTTTAATACTGAGTTTTAAGGTAGTATTTGAAGACCTCTGAAGGCTCCTCTTGATTAGATAAATGCAACTTAATAGATTTGATGACGGTTGTCTGCAAATTTTTAGGCTTCATAGGATTTTTATGCTTCTCATCAATTATATGTCACTAGAAGTTTCTTTGTGCTTGCTGTCTTTCACCAACAATTTATGTAACAGTAAATTTCAAATTGTAGGACTGGGAGTTAAGAAATTTAAACCTCTGTAAGAATCACAAACACTATGAGGTAATTTAAACACAAAGAGGTAATTTTAGTGATCAGCTGACCAAATGGCTGACATACATAAGCATGCTCCTCGGGCCCATAGATAGTCACTCATATACCTAAGGTGCTCTCAAATCATTCAGTTTTAAGAGGAAGAAATAGTTAAGTAACTGTATAGTTATTAAATTTAATTACAAGTTTAAACAGATGTCATTACTAACTTATGTTCAGTAACATTATGAACTCTGGGAAACTCTGGCCTTCTAGATCAGCTATTTTCAACCTTTTTGATCTCATGGCACACATAAACTAATTACTAAAATTCTGCATCAATTCAAAAAATAGATATTTCACCAATCTGACAAAAAAATAGGTATTATTTTGATTCATTTACACCAGATGTCTGTTGCTGTGTTGGCTGTTGTCATTATTTTATTTGACAATCCAAGGGAAAACAGGTCAGTGTCCCTGACTAAATTGTTAGGATTGCATGTTTTAAAAATTCTTGCAGCACACCAGTTGAAAATGGCTGTGCTAGACCAAGGATCAACAAACCTTTTCTGAAAAAGCCCAGATAGTCTGGCAGGTCTCTGCTGTTGATGTGTGAAAGTAGCCATAGGCAATACATGAACAAATGAGCATGGCTATGTTTCCACTTTATTTATGAAAACTGAAACTTGAATTTCATATAATTTTCAGGTGTCAAATTTTTTGTGATTTTTAAGCCATTTAGAAATGTAAATACCATTCTTTCTGGGAGGTGGAGGGGCATACAAAAACAGATGGCAGACTCAATTTGTTCTTCTGGCTGAAGTTTGCCAACCCCATTGGTTGGGAGAATCTGCTTTAATAATACATTCTTAAACTTCTCCGCAGCCAATTCTGTCAAACCTCCCAAAGTTCCTACTGATTTGAGCTTCTACCTGCTGACAAAAGATGTTCAATTTGTTACCGGCAGCTTCTTCGTGATCCCAATGGTATTCCTTCTTTGTCCAATTTCATAAGTAGCTCACAGAAGTAAATTAAAAGAAATTTTAACATTGCTTGCTTTGAAACTAGTTGTCTTTTGTTAAATGACTCAATGTGGTATGAAGGAAATAAAACTGGAAAATTTAGAAACCTGGCTATAGCTTTCTACCACCTCTATAGGCTCCATTTTCTCTCCTGCTTATCTGGAAGTATTAAGAGGTTATATTGTAATAATAGATACAAAATCACTAGTAAAGTAAAATATAGTGATAATTGCACTTTATTATTTACTCTTCCATATGATTTCTGGCAGGACTCCCAATATATTCTGATATATTACTCTTGAAAATTAGATATAGGTTAAGGATTACACATAAACTTTTCCAGGATTTTTGCCTCCATACTCTCACACTTTTAAGTTACTCTTATCTCCACACTGTATATAGATGTAACAAGTTCATTACTAATGGTATTAAGAAATTTTCAAATTATATTCCATATATTCTGTCTTATCACTACTCTGAGGACAGACTTTGTCTGTTTTGTTCCTGCTCTGTCCTCAGCACCCAAAACAATGTCTGGAACATATTTGGGTCTCCTAAGTAGTTGTAAGCGAATCAGTTAATCTGTTATGTGCACTTTTCTTCATTATCTAAAGGAATATAGAAAGCCCATTCTACATAGGTGTTTTTATTTTTTTTACATGCAGAATTACTCCTTTTTTATAGATGTGAGTAGCAATAATAGTAAAAACATGTTTACTATGTGTCAGATATTGTTCTAATACTCTATAATAACACTTTTCTTTCTTTTTTTAAACTTTTAAAAGTATGTTTTATGGATTATGCTATCACAGTTCTCCCATTTTTTTTCTCCCCTTTATTCCCCTCCACCCTGCACCCTCCTCTCCCACCAGCATCCCCCTTCTCTTAGTTCATGTCCACGGGTCATACATATAAGTTCTTGAGCTTCTCCGTTTCCTGCACATTTCTTAACCTCCCCCTGTCTATTTTCTGCCTACCAATTATGCTTCTTATTCCCTGTACCTTTTCTCTCCCTCTCCCCCTGCCCCCACCCCACCCCCAGATAACCCTCCATGTGATCTCCGTTTCTATGATTCTGTTCCTGTTCTAGTTGTTTGCTTTGTTTTTGTTTTTGTTCTAGGTTCAGTTGTTGATAGTAGTGAGTTATCATTTTACTGTTCATAGTTTTGATCTTCTTTTTCTTAGATACCTTTAACATTTCATGTCTTAAGGGCTTGGCAATTATGAACTCCTTTAACTTTACCTTATCTGGGAAGCGCCTTTTCTGCCCTTCCATTCTAAATAATAGTTTTGCTGGATAGAGTAATCTTGGATGTAGGTCCTTGCCTTTCATCGTTTTGAATACTTCTTTCCAGCCCCTTCTTGCCAGCAAGGTTTCTTTTGAGAAATCAACTAAAAGTCATATGGGAACTCCTTTGTACATAACTGTCTCCTTTTCTTTTTATGCTTATAAGATTCTCTCCTTATCTTTAATCTTGGGTGATGTAATGATGATGTGCCTTGGTGTGTGCTTCCTTGGGTCCAACTTGTTTGGGACTCTGTGAGCTCCCTGGACTTCCTGGAAGTCTACTTCCTTTGCCAGACTGGGGAAGTTCTCTTTCATCATTTTTTCTAATAAGTTTTCAATTTCTTGCTCTTCCTCTTTTCCTCTGGCACCACTATGATTCAGATGTTGGAATGTTTAAAGTTGTCCCAGAGGTTCCTAAGCCTCTCCTTATTTTTTTGAATTCTTGTTTCTTCATTCTCTTCCGGTCGAATGTTTATTTCTTCTTTCTGCTCCAAATCGTTGATTTCAGTCCTGGTTTCCTTCCCTTCACTGTTGGTTCCCCATATACTTTTCTTTATTTCACTTTGCATAGCCTTCATTTTTTCTGCTATTTAGTGTCCATATTCAACCATTTCTGTGAGCATCCAGATTACCAGTGTTTTGAACTCCGCCTCTGATAGGTTGGCTGTCTCTTTGTCGCTTAGTTCTTTTTTTTGGTGCTTTGATCTTTTCTTTCATTTGGGCCATATTTCTTTGTCTTGGCGCTCCTGTTACCTTGTAAGGGGCGAAGCTTTAGGTATTCACCAGGGCAGGGCAACCCATGCTGCATTTTGGTGCTGTACGTGGCAGAGGGGTCAGAGAGGGAACAATGCAACTTTCTCGGCTCTCCACGACTTTCAGTTGCTTCCCCCACTACCCACAAGCAAATTGGGCCCTTCTGGTGCTGATTCCAGGTGGGTGGGTTTGTGTACATTCTGGGACCCCATGGGTTTCTCTAGCCCACGCTCCTATGAGGCTGGGAGTTTCTCCTGCCACAGCAAGCCCCACAGGTCTTTACAGCCAGAGGTTTTGAGGCTTTCTTTTACCGCGCTGGAACCCTGGGTTTCACAGTCTATCTCCCACCCCAGTTGTTCCTCCCAGTTTATCCATACACAAGTGTGGGACTGCCAGCCACACCTCACCTGGTCCTCCAGCCACCGCCTTGCTACAGGTCCTCTCCACCCCAGCTTCCCATCTCTGCCCCTCCTACCAGCTTGGATGAATGTTCCTTCTTTAATTCCTTGGTTGTTGGACTTCCATACAGTTTGATTTTCTGGCAGGGCTAGTTGTTTTTTGTTTTTAAATTTGTCATTGTCCTTCTTTTGGTTGTGCAAGGAGGCAAAGTTTACCTACCTACACTTCCATCTTGGCTGGAAGTCCAGAATGTTTTTAAGTACATAAAACATGTAGACTTACAAAGGAAATCTGCTTTATTCACCTCTACTAAAATATACTTCTATCCACATACTTTCAGGATCCATGGACCCTGTGTTTTTTTAAACTCAGAAGAATTTTTAAGTAGTGTCAGAGGACACACAATCCATAACTATAACTTGTAAAATTACTTTAATAGGATTTTTTTAAAAAAGCAAAAAAGCAAAAAAAGGTTGGTTTCTTTAAGAAATCCTTCCTCTGCACTTTGAAATTATAACAAAAAGAACCCTTTTTTTGAAGCCTAATTTGGTTAAATTTCTTTTGTTTGCAACATGAAAACAGATTTTGGCAAGCTTATTCATAAAGGACATTCATCTGGAAAGATACTGGAGTATCTTATGGAATTGACAGGTGAGTCAGAAAGGAACAATGGCTGCTCAGAGATTTCAAGTTTCTCCAGAGTAAAGCCATTAACAGGGGTTCGCAGTCATGTGTCCAAATTTCAAAATATTAAAAGAAACTTGGTTGATCCAGCTTGGATCACACATGCCTGAATTGGTCAGCCAAAGTCAGACATAGAATCATGTAGTAGAGCTGCTAGCATGGAGAACCACTGGTTAATCTTACGGTGAATTAGGAAGATAATCTGACTCCAGAAAACAGTACATTTATATTTATTAATGTCTCAAGATGAAACATTTCACTTGAGGCTGCCAGACAGTTTGTCCATTGACAATTAGATAGACTACATTTACATTTATTAATTTTAATAGATGGCTTATTATCCTATAGTATGACCAGTATAATATAGTGGCAATAGAGCCTGGGGGCCAAGAGTGTAGACCCTTGAACCAGTGCTGCACAGCTTTAGATCCTTGACCTACCACCTGATTGTGAAAGTGTATCTCTGACCTTTGTTTTGTCTGTAAAAAGGAGCTTTATTGGTGAGCTTTTGCTGCAACACAAACTACAGATCTCGCAGACATACCACAATAAGAATTTAGTTCTTGATCAGCAGTCTGTGGGGAAGCAGGAATAGGCCTGCTCTAAGATGGGTCTACATCGCTGTCACTTATCTCTCATCTTCCTTGGATCTACAACTCCCTGAAGCACTTTTTACTCAGAGTAAAAGGCAGAATAGCAAGACAGAAACCTAACTGCTAAAGTATATTTCAAGGCTTTGCTTGTGTGATACATGCTGTTACTTCATTTTTGTCAAGCAAGCCCACAGTCATAGAGCAGAGAGGTATAAATACACCTTCCTTGGATGTGTAGTGAGGAAAGGGAAGAGTGATCCAGCCTACCACAGGGGTAATATTAATACCTATCTCATAGAGTTGCTGTAAGTTTAATATATGTAAAGAGATTAGACTTATTAGAATAGTGCCTAGAACATAATAAGTGCTCAGTAAATATTATTAGGCATACTCTTATGCAGAAACTTACACAAAAGTTAACTATTAAAATACATATTTGGTAAATGTGTCACTTCATTAGAGCCAAACAGATATGCTTAAATTTGATTAAAAACTAATCTCTTTTTTTATTGTAGATTAGATGAACAAGAATATATATATGTCTTTCAGAATGGCCAGCCAACTTCTGGGATAAAATGTATACTGCCTCAATTATTTAACTGTTAGTAAAATCATAGAACTACCAAAGATCATCGAGTTATATCATCTCAATTTACAGATAATGAATTAAGCCAAGAATGGTGAGATATCTAAATCAAAGAGAAAGAGCTAGATGGGTGGATAAATGATAAGTAGTTAAAATAAAAATGGGAATACAAAGAAGTGAATCCAGATCACTAGAATTCTAGTTGAGAATTCTTCCCAATATGTCACACAGCCCAGGTGTTATTTAGTTTTGTCTAAATACTGTCTGTCACATTTTTTTTCAATGAACCTTAAAAAATAGTTTTAAGAAGCCATTAAAATAGCTCTGGCTGGTGTTGGTCAGTGGGTTGAGCATCAACCTGCGACCTGAAAGGCTGCGGATTCCGTTCCCTGTCAGGGCACATCTGTGCGTTGTAAGCCAGGTCCCCAGTTGGGGACATGCGAAAAGCAACTTACTGATGTTCCTTTCTTGCACATCCATGCTTCCTTCCCTCTTTCTTCCTCCTTTCCCCTCTCTCTAAAAATGAATAAATAAAATCTTGAAAAAACCTTGAAAAAAAGAACCTATTAAAATAGCATTTTCAACTTCAATAGCATTTCATATTCCTTCAATTGAGAAGAATTACATTATTATAGCAGGATTTACTTACAATGTAAACAAAGTAAAAACAACATCCTTACAGAAGTCTTTGCTTATCCATTCTACTAATATGTATTGAGTGGTTATTATCTGTTAGGCACTGGGCATACAGCAGCAAAAAAAAAAAAAAAAAAATTCTGGTCTTGTGAGCATACATTATATGGTGAGACTGACAATAAAGAAATAAATTAATATGTAACATGTCACACAATCCCTTATCTGTAATTCCAAAATCATAAGCTCTGAAACTGAAAGCTTTTGCCACTCATATAGTGATAAAACCTAATCTTACACTCTTGTAGTTGTAAACTGTGAGACTATTCTTTTTAAATATCACTTAAAATGCATATATGTGTTTCTGTACAGATACTAACATTTTATGTTAGGGTACTGTCCCAGATCTCTAAGATGGGGAGGTGTTGCATGTTGCATAATTACAGTACATTTACCATATTACCTTTACTTTTTAATAGTTTCTTTTTATTGTATTTTCTCCATTACCATTTATCGGCCTTATACCCTCTTCTCTCAAATATTACTGAATTCCAAAATTCATCTGGCCCCCATCGGGATTGTGTCGGACTGTATAACATCTATAAATTTTAAAGACTGTGAATGGAAATGAAGGAGATGGGGATATAGAAAATGAGGGCCAGTAGGAGTGAGTGCTGGAAGGTTGAGAAGTTGTTTAGCTAAAGGAGTATGAGAAGACCTCTTTGGGAGGTGACATTTGAGCAGATTCTGCAACATGCATGGAACTCCCAATGGAAAAGAGTGTTTCAGTCATTGGGAACAGATATGTGGCTACCTGGAAAAAAGTGTCCTAGCCTGTGGAAAGACAGAGGTCAAAGACTTAAAACAAAAGTGTGCTTAGCATATTTGAAGAACAGGCCACTAGTGCTGTAGAATACAAAGCAAGGAAAGGGCGATCAGGTAGGCTGTCAGAGGTAACCAGGAGCCCAGTCATCTGAGGCAAGATAAGACCTTTGGCTTTTTATCTTAAATGTTATAGGATATCTTTGAAGGGTTCTTGACCAAGGATATATCTAAAACCCAGTCTTCTTTTGAAAAATTTCAGTCCGTTACTCTGCAGATAATAAAACTATCACCCTTTTGCTATGCTGCTCTAGTAAGGTTTGGGGAAATAAATCATGACTCTGGATGCAATTCAGAAATGTAATGGTAACTGGTCATTTTTAAGAAAATGATGATGATACTTTAATAAAATAATCTCTCTTAGATATCCATTGAACAAGTGCCATGTTTTCAATTAGTAAGCTATATAATAAACTGCCGTGTTTGTTGTTTCTTGTTCTAGATTTTTCTCTAAGTATTAGGGCTGAGAAATTAGTTTGGACATGAAAATACTTTTCCCAGTTTCCCTCCCAGGTGGACAGCTAGAGGAGAGAACCCTGACATTGAAGTAAAAAGAACTGGTTCTCAGGCTGGCTCTGTCTCTAATTGGTTGTAACATTGGTTGAGTTGTTTAACCTCTCTGGATTTCAGTTTCCTATACTGTAAAATATGGGAATTGAATCATCTGATTAACATAGCTCTTTCTTGCCTGCAGTCATAAATTTAGCAAGTCTGTGTGTAAAACTAAAATTCTATGATTATTAATGAGACCTCGTAAAATCTCAAAATGTCCTTAAATATTAAACTAAAGAAATATAATATATTTCTTTAAATATAATAACTGGCTCCCCGTTCAAAATTGGTAAATTCACCCTTATTCCCTTTTTAACAGGACCAAGGAAAAAAATACCAGAAGCCAAGAGCACAGAATATTTTTTTTATTAATTCATGGAATCGTGACACTTCTCTAATTTCATCAAATACAAAGGAATGACCACCTTGGCAGATGGCCACAGAGGATGTCAACAATTTTTTGGAGGCAAGCAATGAAATATTGATGCTATGAGTTTTCTATTATTAAGTATGTAGAAACAAGTAGAATTATGTTTTAATGAAAATATTAGAAGTGTTCTTTAATATAGTAATTTATATAAATATAGCTAAGCTATTTTTCCCTCCTTTTTTTTTTCTGACCGTTGTTGCCTGTCAAAAATTACATTGAGCTAAGCTGCTTTCACCCTTACACGATATAGGGATACATTACATTCCTAAATACAAAATAAAAATTTAAATAACAGAAATTAAGTACTCATGTTTGAAAATATTGCTCTTCATATCTATTTTGGACACACATATCATATAGCTACAAATACTAAATAGTTTGGAAAGTTAGAATTATTTTCTGTTTTAAAATTATCAATACCATTTTGAATTTTTTGTTTTAATTCCTGCATTTTTCTCACTTATTTTTAAATATTCTAAAGTATTCCAAGCTCTTGGGAAGCCATTCCTTTACATCCCTCACTGCTTTATATTTTGTGAGAAGTCTACATCAAAAGATCCCATTGAATTTTTAATTACTTTCACAGCTGCTCTTACTTTTCCTGGAAGAACAGTCAGCCAAAGATTGTGGACCACAGTGCCATCTTCAAAATTGAAATTAATTACCTTACACTTTAAAGGGAAAGTTTTGCTGGAAAGAAATTGACTATTTTAAAGGAAAAATTATAAATATAGGGAATCTGCCTTCTCTACCCTCATAAAAAATAAAGACTTAAGTAGATGAATATAAAATGAAATAAAGTAAACTCATAAAAAATTAAGTAGAATGCAATAAAATTGAATTTTTCAAAGCATTTTATACAAACAGAGAAACTACAGGTTTGCTCAGAATTTTTTATTTAATGTCAATTCAACTCGGAGGGCTAAGGTCACCCAGCAAAAGAGTCTGCTTTTTAAGTTGAACATGGAGAAACGCTTTCTAAGTAAAGAGACCATAAATGTTTAAAAAGCCCAGTGTAGAGCTTCTGGGTTTCTTTCAGTAACTAGAGTCAAAATTAATTCTTGCTTTTCTGTTGGGGAAAATTTCATCTAATTACATTCAAATTATTCTGCAACTTTTTGGACAGCAAATCCTGATCACCAAAGAAAAGAAAGAGCAGCTGTGTTGCCCTTGCCTCATAGTTTCAAGAACAGCATTATTATGCAGTCACTGGGCTTTGTAGAACCTAAGTGGTCATCCTCTGGCTGTCTTCTGGCAGAAACACACCTAACCTTTCTGAACTGCTGATAATGTATGCCTTCTGTTTGTAAGGAAGTATCCGCAAAAAACAAACAACAACAACAAAAAAGATTCTACTTCTTTCTTAAACAAACCAATCTAGTATAACAGCTTTCGGGAGCAGCAAGTTCTTTCTTAGAAACCTTTGCTCATATTTATCAAGTGACTGCTTCTAAAACTTCCTTTCTCAGGATTACACTTTAATCATGATTTAAATCTTTTTTTAGTTTAATACAATTTCCTTAACCATTTAAAAAATACTTTCAATTGACTGTTGCTAAACTAGTGGAAATATCAATAGCTCCCATAAACAATGCAACTCCACAGGCAACCTATAGTCAAATTTCTTTCTCTAATTTTCCCTTTTTTAACTCATCCACATATCTTATCTCATTTTGATCTAAGTTATTCTTTAATCACAATAACATATCTTGTGTCAGATAGCTCTAATTTATATTTCTTCCACGTTAAGATCTAGCCCTTTGTTCTCTTTGAATTGCATTCTATTTATGACCATGTCATTAATATGCCACAGATAATTATAAGTCTAATTAAAAGTGCTGACTGTTTCATTTATTTTCCATAATTTAAGGTTTATTTACAAATTACTATTGTAAAAAAATTTTAGTGGTTAGAAAGGTAATTAGAACAGCCTGTATGACTTATTCATAAAACACTTAAGACTGAGTAACCCTATGGCACACCCACCAGAGTGTGATCTTGGGAAAATTATTGATTCTCTCTGACCCCCAATTTGTATATCTTTCATATTTGGGTGCTACTAAGAATATAATTATAAGGATTAAATGAGATACATGATAATATTAGTAAAAAACTTCGATATTTAGCACTCACCTAGCACATAATTCAGTAAACAGGTGAAGTAGTTATCCTACTTTTTGCAAAATGATTGAAGCAGGTTTCCTCATAGGAAGCTTAACTCTAGGAAAGTAAATAATGGACTTGTCCATTATACTCATGCCACATTTCTTTCACATTATTGTGTCTGTTGTACTGCTACGGAATTTTGTTCTCATTTTGTGCAGTTTAAAGTTTATGTTTAAACATGTGAAAATGCAATTTATGCAGAAATCATAGTTAAAAAACACAGTTTTGTTTTTTTTTAATGGTTATCAACCTCTGACTTTCTTGAAAACTATGTACAATTACAAATTTTGCAAGATTTTACTTGGGTATACATGCACTTATTACCTGTTCTAAAATTTTAACTTTTTATTAACCACTATTGTTTGGGGAAATATTGCATGTGCAAAGCAGAGAGAGTTGAGGAATTTTCTTTTTGGAATTCAATACCTTTTCGGTATACATTGATCAGATGTTTATTTAGTATGAGAAACTGATTTGATCTTTCCACTAGAAAAATAAAAGTAAACAGGCAATTTGGTACTCTGGGTTAGTTTCACCGGTCTGCTGTAATAAACTGTCACAAACTGGGTGGCTTAAATTAAAAATTTATTCTCCCACAAGTCTGGAAGTCCGAAATCAAGTTGTCCTCAGGGCCATGCTCTAGGGGAAAGCCCTAGGGAAGAATTTGTTCCATACCTTTCTCTGAGCTTCTGGCAATCCTTGGCGTTCCCTGGCTTGTAGACTCATCACTTCAATCTCTGCCTCCTTCACAAGATGGTTTTCTTCCTATGTGTCTGTCTCTTCTCTTCTTATAAGGCCAGGGTCATAATGGATTATGGTCCACTCTAATTTAGCATGGCCTCATCTTAACTTGATCACATCTGCAAAGACCCTATGTAAAAATAAGATCACACTCATTGGTATGGAGGGTTAGGATTTGTACACATCTTTTGGGAGGAGAAAAGCAGTTCAACCAATAACACTTCTTTTCTGTATGTATCTATGTTTAGATACATATTTTAACTGAGAATAAACTTAGGAAAGAAAAATGGAGTTTAAAAACAGAATTCTCCCAGAATAATGGTTGTTTCACTTGTGACAAGACATGATCAATGAGTACAGTGATGTACATGTTTTACTTATAATGATTTGGCAGTACCATTTCTTGAACATTGTTTCTTAATAATACTTTTCCCACAGACTGAATAGCTCTATTTTTTTAAATTATAGAACAGTAGCTATCATTTTGTTTACTTGAGATTAGAGTTCAAATAATAGGGTTACAGTTTTATGGTCACAGGTTTGTGTCCATATTACATGTATCAGCAAATGTGTACCCTAAAGATATTAGAGATGGTATGACATTTGCATTTATAATTGTACTGAGAATTATACTTTGTAAGTAAATGAACCCAGACAGTTTTCCTTTGCTATATTTGATTCAAAGCAGGGCTACTTTTCATTTTCCTGAGTAAGAAATATACTTAAATTAAAATCAAGAAAAATTGTTGACCTTTCCGAATGAACATAGCCACTATATATTTTTAAATTAATTCTACTGCTTATTCTAGTAAAGATCACTCTAGTGAAATCTTTCTAATATATAACTTGGTATGTGGTATATAGATCATCAGTGCACTTTTACCATATCTTCCTTATGGTCACTCCAATATATTTAGACAACTGTCACAGATTTTTCATACAATAACACTTAGATGGTTTAAGTTTCAGCACTTCAGTAAAAGGATTTTATGTGTATTTTCTTCTCTTTGACCTTCTGCAAAGGAAGGGAAGTAAAGCATCATAAAATCCTATTGTGAGGTCCTTATGTTTTCTGTTCTTGCATGAAACACTCAAAATTACCAAAACATACTTTTCTTGCTGGTAACACCTGCTTCAAATTATTCTTTACATATAGTAGTCACTCGATAAATGTTTATAAAGTGAATGAAGGAAATTATAATGAATCCCTCTGCTTGTAGATAGCTTCCAGAAGGAGTGGTATGAGAAGGTAAAGCGACTCTGAAGCTAACTCAGTTATACACCTCCATGTTAGATATTTTTCTTAAATTTGAGATTAAAGGTAAGCAGAGATAGGAGCTAGAGAGTTTGCAATGCTGGAAAATGGAGATATGTTTTTTATTCCCAAGAACTTTTCAGTAAATTGAAGGAATTTAAGACTTTGGTTTATATTTTTATCTTGTTTTCCAAGTGAATGTTGCAATCTTGGGGAGAAAACAAAGTACATGGTTAAATGAACAGTTGACTATGTATTTTGAGATGGAGATTTGGTTTTCTAAACTATAGATCAGATTATTATAGTAGTGGTTGTCCACTCTGACTATGCTTTAGCATAACCAAAGGAGCTTTTTAAAAACAGATATTTTGGCCCTATCTCTGCTGGTTAATCTCAATTGTTCCATTTACTAGCTGTGTGAGAATTATTTAGTCCACAGAATCAGGTTCTGTAGGAGTGGAGATGACACAAAAGTAGTGGACTTTTGGATAAGAATGTGTCACAGAAATTAGAAATAAAATATACTATATACTTAGAGATGTGCTGATTTATTAGGAAAACTTTGAACTGAAAAACAAGGGATTTGAGGAGAGGAATATACAAATTAAACAATAAAGACTTTATAGAATTAAGAGTATCAATAACAAAAAAGTAAATACCCTATATTACTGCTAAAAATACTTTAGGGGGATAATGTTAGGAAATTGTTCTTTTGCCTCCAATGTCTATATTTCAAGACCCGGGGTATGTCTGAAACTGGAGTGGAGTGGACTAATTTTTTAGGTGGGAAATTTAACATCAATAGAGGATTCCCAGTGAGACCGAATAACCACTTGCTGGCAGGATGACAGCGGTAGTTGTGGTGGTAATCAGGGGTAGGATAGGGTTGCCTGTGTGAGCTTGTGAATTGGAACACCTCTAAAGCCCTTTCCAACTCCAATATGTAAGTTTGTAAATAACTGACAGTCCTTTCTTAGAATTTATTTATTCATCTATATATTTTAAAAATTTTTATGTGTCAGATACAATACTGGAAGATAAAATATATGGATATGGAGAAAAATAGAATACACTAGGTTTGATAATCGCTACAATATAGTATCATGGAGACAATTAAACAGCATAGTTGTATTATTTATACATGTGTTGGCTGTTTATACATAACTATACATGTGTTAACTATTTCTGTCACCATTTAGAAGCTAACATAAATGTATGAAATAAGAATGCAGTATACTTAAATGTTCAGGAAGAAATTACAGTAGAAAAGCTGTTATCTTGATCCAGGATTTTTTAGGATTAACTTCTTGAAAACACTAAGTAATATGCAATATATTATATCTCAAATTACTCTACTATAGGGTAAGTCTCAGATCCTAACATTAATTACTGTCATTGTTCCTTGCCTGCACGCTCTTTTACTGAGCATGCAAATGCTGAAGTTACTTTTGATGCTGCTATTGCTTATTGATAGCCAGAACCTTGGAGAGAGGGGCCAGTTTCCTGGAAGAAAAACTGCTGATGATAAGAGAAGCAGTGTCCGTAAGAGAAAGGCTGAATATAATGGGTCTTAAAGCATAGGACTCAATTGATTCCAGAGCCCCAGAGGGAGTGAGGGGAAAGGAATTTCTAGAGAAAACTGTCTACTTCTTACTTTAAAGAAGTAAAATGAAAACATCAATAATTATTTTCTTTTTCCTGCCATATATTTCTTAAGCAATATAAGGATAAGAAAAAAGTTTAAAAGTAAAATTGAGCTACCTTTTTTAACTTAACTTCCCTTACTTTAGAGTTTTACTGCTTTTTCTTTTACTAGGTTTTAGTAAGTCATTCCCTTTTTTGAAATGTTTTAACTCGATAATAGAATTCAACATGTAGTACTGTCCATGATTGAAGAGGGACCACAGAAACGGATATATATTGGGGCAAACCATCAGCATCTTATATGGTAAGGTTCTTCAAATGTAAAGTATTTGTGGTACATTTTGCTTTTGAACTATAAAAGCAATACATACTCGTGATTTTTAAAATAAGAAACATGATATAGAAAAAGTATAAAAGTAAAATTTGAAACCATCCTGTTTCTACTTCCAAGTAACTTCAGTTAACTTTTTTAATGTATCATTTCAGAAATTTTCTATCCAAATATAAGTGTATGTGTGCACAAACATGTAACACACATATATATGTACACACACATGCTTTTTTTACATTAATACTTAAACAGTCAATTGTTCTTTGTTCCCGGCCTTTCCACTGGTCGTCTCTATATTATTGATTTGTAAGAGCTCTTTGCATACTAATAAAATGGGCCTCTTTTTCATGTTTCAGATGTTTTTCTGTAGTTTAATATGCCCTTCAAGATGATTTATGGTAGTTTCTTTTTTCCATAGTGAAATTTTTAATTTTGGGTTAGTTAGATTATCACTCTCATCTGTTATGGCTGTGGAGTTTATGGCCAAGGTGATAAAATATGTGACATCATTTTTTTTCCCCACTATTATGGCTTAATGTTTGTTAAGGGACTTTATTTTATTACAGCAGCTTTAGGTTCACTGCAAAATTAAGAAGGAGGTACAGAGATTTCCCTTAGATCCTCCAGCCCCAAACAGGCACAGCCTCTCCCATTATCAGTATCCCTACTACAGTGGCATATTTGTTATTATTGACAAGCCTACATTGACACATCATCACGTAGACTAACTACACTTTACATTAGGTTTCACTGTTGGTATTGTACATTTTATAGGTTTGGACACATGTAAAATGACATATATCCACTATTACAGTATTATACACAGTAATTTCGCTACCTTAAAAATCTTCTATACTCTGCCTATGCATCCCCCCTACAATTTTTTTATGTTTAAATTTTTAAATCACCTTGAGTATTGTTAGTGTCCTAACAGCTTTTATTGAATAACCTTGTCTTAAAATGTCACCTTTATTCTATATTAAAAACTTATGTATAGCCCTTCCTGGTGTGGCTCAGTGGGTTGAGCGTCCTCCTGCAAACTGAAAGGTCGCCACTTTGATTCCTGGTCAGGGCACATGCCTGGGTTGCAGGCTAAGTCCCCAGCTGGGGATATGCAAGAGGCAACTGATCAGTGTTTCTCTCCCTCCCTTTCCCTCTCTCTAAAAATAAATTATTTTTTTTTAAAAACTTATGTTTATTGGAGTGTACTTCAGGATTCTCCATTATACAGATTTCTACCTGTCTATTCCTTTTGTAGAACTAAACTCTTTACTACATCTTTAAAATGTTTTTAATGTCTGCAAGGACTCTTTCCCTCTTACACCTCTTTTTTTTTTTAAATATTCATAGATAATGACATTCTCTTTACTACATGAACTTTGTAATTATCTTTTAAGTTCTCAAAATAAAAAATCCTGTTGGTATTTTGATTGGGATCTTATTAGAATAATAGATTAATCTAGGCAGAATAAGTCTTAGAATTTGATTATATCTGTCCTGAAAACAAATTGCATTTCTTGCAGACATCTAGATTTATTTATTCTGAGCTATTTATTTTTGTTGTATTTTTATATTAAATGGGTTTGTTTCTAGTTTTTGTTTTCTGATTAGGCATGGCTTATATATAGGAGAAACATTGATTTCCATATACTATTTATATAACTAGTTACCTTTCTAAATGTTTTTCTTGGTTTTTCCATTGATTTTCTTGGACTCCTCAAGTTTGCATGCATGTCATCATGTAAGTAAGAATATAATTGTCTGTCTCTTATTTTCCCCAGGTTTATGAGATATAGTTGACATGTAACATTATGTAAGTTTAAGGTGTACAAGTGATGATTTAATATATGTACTTACTGCAAATGATTACCACAATAGCTTAATTAACACATGTGACACCTCAGATAATTACCTTTTGTGCACACCCATGTGTGATGAGAGCTTTTAAGATCTGCTGTCTTAGCAGCTTCCAGCTGTACAGTATGGTATCATTATCTATAGTCACATGCTGTACAGTACATCACCAAAAGTTACTCATCTTATCTTATGACTGGAAGTTTGCAGTCTTTACCACCTCCACCCATTTTCACCACCTCACCACTCCCACCCCAACAACCACCAATCTACTCTCTGTCTCTATGAGTTCAGTTTTCTTTTTTAGATTCCACATAAAAGTGAGATTATACAGTATTTGTCTTTCTCTGCCTGACATATTTTACTTAGCATAATGCCCTCAAGTTTCATCCATGTTGTCAAAAATGACAAAATTTTATTCTTTCTCATGGCTGAATAATATTTATATATATACGTGTGTGTGTGTGTGTGTGTGTGTGTATATATATGAATGATGTTTTCTTTATCCAGTCACATTGATCGATCAGTGGATGTGTTTTTGATGTGTGCTTCCCTGATAGTAATTTTGAACACCTTTTCATTTACCTGTTGGCAATTTTTGTATTTTCTTTGGAAAAATATTTATTCAATTTCTTTGCTCATTTTTAAAATCAGATTGTTTTTCTGTTGTTTTGTTGTATGACTTTCTTATGTTTTGGATCTTAACCCCTTGTCAGATGTATGATTTCCATATATATTTTTCCATTCCATAGGTTGCCTTTTTACTTTGTTGATCATTTTATTTTATTTTTTGCTAAATAGAAACTTGTTTAATGTAATCCAACTGATTTATTTTTGCTTTTGTTGTTTATGCTGTCACATCAAAAAAAATCATTGCCAAGACCAATGTCAGGGAGCATTTTTTTTTATGTTTTATTTTTTCATGCCCTACATTTAATGTTGATTCCAATTCAAGTTAATTTTTGTGATTGCCAAAGATAGGAAACCAATTTCATTCTTTTTGCATATGGTTATCCAGTTTTCCCAACATTAAAACTGTCTTTTCCACAATGAGTTTTCTTGACTCCCTTATCAAGTTGGTCCCTTGTTGACCATATCTGTGGGTTTATTTCTGCACTCTCAATTCTGCTCTATTGGTCTGTGTGTCTCTTTTAATGCTAACACTATACTGTTTTTGATTATTACAGCCTTATAGTTAAGTCTGAAATCAGGAAACCTGATGTTTCTAGTTTTATTCTTCTTTCTCAAGATTTCTTTGGCTATTTGGGGTGTTTCGTGGTTTTATATGAATATAAGGATTGTGTTTTTTCTCTCTGTAAATAATTGGTATTATGATAGGCATTGAATTTATAGATGGGTTTCAAGAGTATGGACATTTAACAATATTAATTCTTCGACTTCATGAACATGAAATATCTTTTCACTTGTGTCATTTTCTATTTCTTTTATCAATGTCTTACAGCTTTCAGTGTACAGATCTTCTAACTCTTTGTTTAAATTTTTTCTAAGTATTTTATTCTTTTTAAAAAATGCTTTTGTGAATACTGCCGTTTTCTTTGCTTCTTCAAATTGTTCACTGTTAGTAGATCAAAATACAACTGATTTTTGTGTATTGATTTTGTTCCTGCAACTTTACTGAATTCATTTATTAGTACTAACAAGTTTTATGGTAAAGTATCTAGGTTTTTGTACATATAAGATTATATCCCCTGCAAACAGGAACAGTTTTACTCCTTCTTCTCCAATTTAAATAACTTCTGTTTCTTTTTCTTGCATATTCCCTCTGGCTAGGACTTCCAGTACTATGGTTAACAGGGATGGCAAGAGTGGGCACCCTTGTCTTGTTCCTGATCCTAGAGAAAAACGTTTCAACCTTTACCATTAAGCATAATGTTAACTGTGAGCTTGTCTTATGTGGCCTGTATTATGTTGAGCTGTTTGTTGAGAGTTTTTAACCGTAAAAGAATGTATTTTTTCAGGGGTGTTTTTGCATCTGTTGAGATAATCATATTATTTCGGTCTTCATTCTGTTCATTCATGTGATGTTTACTTTTATCTGTTTGCATACATTGAATCGTCCATGCATCCCAGGCATGAATCCCACTTAATCATGATATATGATCCTTTTAATATACTGTAGAATTCAGTTTGCTCATAGTTTCCTGAGAATTTTTGCATGTATATTCACCAGGATTATTGGCCTTTAATTTTCTTATAGTATCCTTATTGGGTTTGGTATTTGAGTAATGCTGCTGGCCTTATAAATGAGTGTAGGAGTTTTTCTTCCTCTTCAGTTTTTGGAAGAGTTTGAGAAGGATTTGTATTAATTCTCCTGTAAATATTGGTAGAATATTCACAGTAGTGAAACCATCTACACTAGGGCTTTTGTTTTTTGGGAGGTTTTTTTTACTACTAATTCAATCTTTTAGTCATTATTGGTCTATTCGGATTTTCTATTCATGATTCGGTTTTGGTAGGTTGTATGGGTTTAGCAATGTACCCATTTTCCTAGGTTGTCTAATTTGTATTTCTGTGGTGTCTGTTGTAATGTCTCCCATTTTCATTTACAATTTTTTCTTTTTAGTTCGTTCTCTTTTTTCCTTAGCCTACCTAAAGGCTTGTCAATTTGTTTATCTTTTTTGTTGTGTTTCTATTCTCTGTTTCATTCATTTCTGCTCTAGTCTTTAACTTTGGGCTTAGTTTGGGTTTTGGGGGTTTTTTTCCTTTTTTTTTTTTCTTTTTTGGTACCTCAAGGTGTAATATTAGATCGTTTATTTGAGATCATTCTGTTTTCTACATGTATGCATTTATGGCTATAAACCTTCCTACTAAAACTGCTTTTAGTATTTTGTTGTGTTGTGTTTCCACCTTTATTTGTTTCAAGATTTTTTAAAAATTTTCCTTTTGATTCCTTTGATTCATTGGTGTTTAAGAATGTATACTTCCATTTCCATGTATTTATGTATTTTCTAACTTTCCTCTTGTTATGATTTATAATTTCACACTGTTGCATTCAGAAAACATACTTGATATCATTTGTATCTTGTTGAATTTGTTGAGACTCATTTTGTGGCCCCATATATATTATCTGTCATAGAAAATGTTGCATGTGCACTTGAGAAGGATGTGTATTCTGCTGCTGTTGGTGGAATGTTTTGTACATTTGGTCTGTAGTATAGTTCAAACCACTATATCCTTATTGAGCCTCTGTCTAGATTCATCTATCCATTGTTGAGTTCGTGCCTTTTCCTTCTTGATATGTATACCTTCTATCTAATTAATTAATATATACAGAACAATATCATTTTATTTGTTTTTAAACCTAATTTTTGGTCCACAAACACTTTTACCACCATGGATGTGAGGCATACCATTACAGCTCTCGTAGCTCTGATTAAACAAAAAGTAGGTACTGACAAATAATAAAAAAAATCTTTAAAAAGTGTAGCAAAACTTAATGAGTAAATTCCTAGAGTTATATGAGTAATATGAACCAATTTTCTGATGACAGAAATAAACTGTCTCTTTTTTTTCCTGTGGCTACTTCAAAATTTATTTTTTATCCTCAGTCTTCAGCAATTTAAAATGATGCGCCTAGATTATGTTTCTTTGTATATTTTCTTTTAGAATTATGCTGAGATTGAGTTTATAGGTTGGCGTTTTTCACCAAAAATTGGGAATTTCTCCCATTTCTTTTTCGAAGATTTTTTCCTGCCTCATTTCTTCTCTCTTCTCCTTCTGAAACTTCAAATATGTGTATGATAGATTGCTCAATATTGTTTCATAGATATTTTTTTGTAATATTTTCTATCTGTTTTTCAGAAATTTATAGTCACTCATCTTCAAGTTCTTTGGTTGTTTTCCCTGTTATTTCCAATATGCCGCTAAGCCTATCCAGTGAATTTTTAATTTTGATATTACACTTTTCAATTCTATGATTTCAGTTCAATTCTTTTATAATGTTTTTTTATTATTATGTATATGGTAAGATATATATAACCAAATTTATCATTTTAACTACTTAAAGTGTACATATTGAATTTTTTGTTTATTTTTATTGTATTTTTTCTATTACTATATATCCCCCTATACCTTCTTCTGCCTCCAGTCACACCCTCCTCCCTGCAGTAACCACACTGTTGTCCATGTCCATAAATACTTCTTCTTTTTTACTCAGTTCCTCCACTCCCCGACCCTACCTACCCTTAGAGCACTCAGCCTGCCCTCTATGAGTCTGTCTTTATTTTGCTTGTTAGTTCAATTTGTTCATTAGTTTCCACATATGAGTGAAATCATATGATACTTGCCTTTTTTTGAATGGCTTATTTCTAACATTCTCCAGGACCATCCATGCTGTTGCAAGGGTAAAATTTTCTCTCTTTCACAGACGAGTAAAATTCCATTGTGTTAATGTACTATACTTGTTTTATCCACTCATCTTCTGATGGACACTTGGGCTACTTCCAAACCTTGGCTATTGTAAATTATGCTGCAGTGAACATAGGATGCATATATTCTTTTGAATTAGTGTTTTGGGTTTCTTCATATAAATTCCCAAAAGTGGAATCACTGGATCATACAGGAGTTCCATGCGTAATTTTTTGAGGTAACTCCATGCTGCTCTCCACAGACCGCACCAGTCTGCATTCCCACCAATAGTGCAAAAGGGTTTCCTTTTCTCCACATCCTCATCAGCACTTGTTGTTTGTTGATTTATCGATGACAGCTATTCTGACAGCTGTGAGATGATATCTCATTGTGGTTTGAATTTGCATTTCTCTGATGATTAGTGACACTGAACATCTTTTCATGTGTCCATGAGCCAGCCATCTGTATGTCCTCTTTGGAGAAGTGCCTATTCAGGTCCTTTGCCCATTTTTTAATTGTATTGTTTGGGGGTTTTTTGGGGGGTTTTTTTGGTGTTGAGTTTTGTAAGTTCTTTATAAATTTTGAATATTAACCTCTTATCAGATGTACCAGTGAATATGGTCTCCCATTCAGTGGGTTGTCTTTTTATTTTGTGGATGGTTTCCTTTGCTGTGCAAAAACTTTTTAGTTTGATGTAGTTCCATTTGTCTAGTTTTTTCTTTTGTTTCCTTTGCCCAAGGAAATATATCAGAAAAACTATTGCTGCAAGCAATGTCCGAGATTTTACTGCCTGTGTTTTCTTCTAGGATTTTTATGGTGTTGAGTCTAACATTTACGTCTTTAATCCATTTTTAATTTATTCTTGTGTGTGGTGTAAGAAGGTGGACTAGTTTCCTTTTTTTGTATGTATCTGTCCAATTTTCCCAACATCATTTATTGAATAAACTATCTTTAGCGCATTGTATGTGCTTGCCTCCTCTGTCAAATATTAATTGGCTATAAAGATGTGGGTTTATTTCTAAGATCTCTGTTCTGTTTCATCTGTTTTTATGCCAGTACTATGCTCTTTTGATTACTATGGCTTTATAGTGATATTAAGTTTGATATCAAGTAGCATGATTCCTCCAACTTTTTTCTTCTTTCTCAAGATTGCTGTTGCTCTTCAAGGTCTTTTGTGGTTCCATATACATTTTTGGAATATGTGTCCTCATTCTGTGAAATACATTATTGGCATCTTTATCAAAATTGCCTTGAATCTATGGATTGATTGCTTTGGGTGGCATGAACATTTTAATCATGTTACTTCTTCCTATCCATGAACATAATATATGCTTCCACTTATTTGCATTTTCTTCAGTTTCTTAATTTTCTAAGCACAGGTCTTTTACATTCTTGGTTAAATTTATTCCTAGATATTTTATTCTTTTTGAAGTAATTGTGAATGGGATTGTTTTCTTAATTTACCTTTGTGATAATTCATTATTGGTATATAAAAATGTAACATTTCTGGATATTAATTTTGTATCCTGCCACTTTACTGAATTCATTTATCAATATCTCTGATGAACTTAGATGCTAAATCCTCAACAAAATCTTAACAAACCAAATACAGCAATACATCAAAAAGATCATACACCATGATCAAGTGTGATTTATTTCTGGATGCAAGGTTTGTACAATACTCACAAATCAATAAATGTGATACACCACATAAACAAAATGAAGGATAAAAACCACATGATCACATCAATAGATGCAGAAAGAGCATTTGATGAAATCTAATACCATTTATGATAAAAACTCTTAGCAAAGTGGGAATAGGGGGATCACACCTGAATGTAATAAAGGCCATATATAAAAAACCCACAGCCAACATCATACTCAAGTGGGCAAAAACTATATGCACTCCCTTTAAGATCAGGAACAGTGTAGAGATGTCCACTTTACCAGTCTTACTCAACATAGTACTGGAAGTCCTAGCCACAGCAGTCAGACAAGAAGAAAAAAATTTAAGGCATCCAAATTGGAAAGGAAAAGGTAAAAACTGTCATTTGCAGATAACATGATACGGTACATAAAGAACTATAAAGATTCCACCAAGAAACTACTAGAACTGATAAATGAACTATTTTTTATTGTTTCTGTTTTTCTGCTAAAAGCCTCTGTGTGCATTCATTATGATGATGTTTTACTTCATGTTCTTAATAATATTTATAATAGCTGCCTTAAAGTAGTTGTCTGAGCCTTCTCAAAGTCTGTTATATTGACTGCTTTGCTATGAACATTGGGTCACATTTCCTGTTTGTTTATATCTTGAAATTTTTTATCGTATACTGGGTTGGTGATATACTTTAAAGACTCTGGATTCTATTATTACACTGAAGTCACTGGCTGCTTTCTTTAATGAAGGCTTGGTTTTACGTTTTGTAAGAGAGAGTCTCTTTTGGTTTTGCCCTAAATCCCAAGGTGATTCTCTTAGTACTGGAATATAATCTTTGCTCCTAAAACGTGTCCCTTCAGGGATTTATGTGAAAAGCTTGAGTTGTTCACCAAGCTGCTTTAATTTGATGTGATTCAAACTCCACACTCTGTCTTTTCAGTAGGCAACAGCAGCAATCCCTGTTTCAGCCCTCAATTTATTACTTTGCACTGGGTACTTTGGAGTCTTCTGTCTGCGTGCACAGCTCAGGATTCAGCCCAAGTGGAGCATATATACAATTTTTTAGCTCCCCCTCTGTTTTCCTACTCTCTGATATCTACCTCTTCCAACCCTCCATTGCCAGCCATTTTTTCTACCCTGAACAGTGGCCTCTGATACCTCAAGCCAATAATTGTGGCCTTTGGCTTTAGTTCAAGCTGTTCCCACTACTTTTTATCTCAAGGGATAAGCCATATAAATGGAGACCTTGCTGAGCAATTTTCTCTTCCTTGAAGGGTTAAATCCTCACTTTTTCTGTTTCTGTTACTTTTTTGTCACTCTCCATTGTGTCTTTTAATACTTGTTTTTATTTGTTTTAGTATTTTCCACAGTTTATAATTACTATCAGTGGGATAACAAGCCTGATTGAAGTTACTCCACCAAAATTAATTCCCGGAGTTTTTTTTTACTTTCATATTTACCTACTCACTTTATTATTTTACATTCAAGTATATTATGTCACTTCATGATCAGTTTAGTCGATTTAGACCTAGGTTTGATTCCTGGCTCTGCCATGTATTATATTACTTCAAATTTGTGATCTGTAGTGTACTTTTATGTAAAATGGAAATGATCACATACACCTTAATAAGTTGGTTACTTTTAAATACTTAATGTGATAATACATGTAAAACATGTGGCACAGGGTCTAGAAAATTGTTGCCACTCATAAATGGTGCTACCTCTATTTGCCATAGTTATTCTATAATTTGGAAGATAAAATATTGCTATATGGAACAACTTACCCAAGATATCCTGCTACATAAAACGAGTACAGTTTAATTAAATAAATTCTGCAAGATAAATTTGTTTCCCAGAGATTTCAGTTTTACCATTTATCCCATATGAGGAAAAACTGATGGTCTGATGGTGATTCAGAGGAGGAACTGCTAAACAAGACTTACTAATAGTAAAGCTGCATGGTGAGGGTTCTGGGTGATATATTTTTCTCTTTTCCCAACCCTTAAGAGCAAGACAACGACTGGTAACAGAAGATACTACTGTAGCTTTTTTTTTCCTATCAGAGAAGAATGAGTCTAAGCAAATTTCCAATTTTAGAGCCAGAAAGGATATTCAGTGTGAATACCCTGGCCCAGTGAAATAAGTAGTATTTGTGTATATGGCCAGGAAAGAGTATAATAAAAATACAGCACTATGTAATGAACTAGCTTCTCCTTCAGGTTTACTTGTGACTCAGAAATGAATGACTTTTACCCTAGACAGACATGTAATTTCAGAAATTGGTTATTGAGTGAGCTTTTCTGTGAATAGTTAACAGCAGTGTTTGTTCAGTCTACAGGAAGCATGATATGGATGTGTGTGCTGTTTTGTGTTATATTGAAACAATGTGTAAGATTTTGTGTGTGGTTTTCAAAACGTTTTGCTATAGTGGAAACAATTTAATGCTACAGATAAAAAGGGAAACTGGTTAGCCCTGGCCGGGTTGCTCAGTTGATTAGAGCATCATCTCAATACATTAATGTTGCACGTTTGATCTCTGAGCAGGGAACGTACAAGAATTAACCAATAAATGCATAAATAAGTGGAACAAATATCTCTCTCTCTCTCTCCCTCTCTCTCTCTTTCTCTCCCCCCTTCTCTTCCCCTCTCTCTCTTCCCCCTCTTCCTCCCTCCTTCCGTCCCTCCCTACCTCCCTTTGTCTCTGTCTCTAAAATTAATATTTTTAAAAAGGGAAACTGGTTGAGGTTGCATCATTTCCCTCTCTGGTAAGCATTATTACAGTTACTATTCACATTTATGCCTGTACAAATAGAAACCCATCAATCATGTAAACTTAGGGCCAGATTTTGATCTCTAATGCATAGCATGAATTGCCATATATCTTTTTTTCCGCCAAAAAAAATGCTCAGTAATATCTGAGATTAAAATCTGTATTTTCAAATTGATTTTATTTTTATCCGGACTGAGAAGCAAAACGCAGTGTGAAGATATGGTTTTCTTTTATTATATATAATTCTTGCAGAATCAAGCGTTCATTTATTTCTGTAATCATAATAATGGTTCTGAGAGAAAATAGAAAAGTTACTATTTATCCTTTTAAAATCAAAATTTTGTACTTGTATAACCATATGCACTAACTTGGATTGTAGGGGAAGGCCATACTATAAAATGAGCATTTTGTAAGTTTATAACATGTGAATAACAAACAAAAGCTATTTATATAGACATGAGATCTATCAGATTAGATTTGATACATGTTTCCATGAAAAATTTAAAATTTTGTTAAAACATACCAATAAAATAAAATATTTAAAATAATAAGACTGTCTTGTTTTGGCACTGTTTTTTTTAATTATAGGGTAATTTCACAGAAGATTTGATGATAAAGTCTTCATTTATGCTAAGGAAATTTAATTCAACTTACTCATAGTGTTAATTTTGAACAGTGTTTATTTATTAAGAACTTTTTATGAACAAAGCACCATGCTAGGTAATTTTAGGAAATACAGAAATATCTGGTACCACTCATCCTCTAACATGTGTAGCTTAGTAGGACAAAAGAAAACACATGTGTCTCATACGGATATGCATAGAGCGGGAAACTTTCACAGTGTAGTTCTCAATAGTTAGATCCCAAAGAGCGATGCTGGTACATGCCATCATTAATTGTATTTCAGAATTACATGTGATTTTTAAGAGCGCTAGCTAGCATAGTGCTTAAGCATAATACATGTGCAATAAATGTTAAAAAAAATAGGTGAATATTCTCTCACGCTTGGGGCCAGAGAGCAAACCAAATGTTGTGTCAATCTCTGTGTGTGTGTTAACTATCTGTGATTAAACCAGTTATTTTAGAATTAGACTGTTTTTATCTAGATTTTACCATCTTTGTGACCTTGGGCAAATTACCTCTTTAAAGTCCATTTTCTTCATTTGTCAAATGTGGCGATAATATCTGTGTCATAGATTTGTTGTGAAGAATGAATGAGATGATGTGTGTCAGGCCTGTACAATAGTGGCTATAATAGTTTAGGTTAGAAAAAAGGAATATTGTTACAAATATTGTTCTCATTATCTTTACTGATAAAGAATAGGTAAAATTACGTTGTTATGAACCAGAAGTAGTTAAACCATAACATTGATTTGGTATGAGTATAAGTAGCACAATTTTAACTCCAAATGGGTAGTACTTTATTTAATCTGTATTATTTGATTTTTTTTAAGTTAAGGGAAAATATCATGAGCTAAAAATAAATTTAGTATTTAATTTTTTACTTAGTTATTTTGCCTTTGCATAGTGAAAACTCATATAATCACTCAGGAATTATTATTTACTCTTTCATTTATTTATTTATTTATTCATTGATTGAACATAACTGTTTTCCAGGCATTGTGGTATCCACTAGTGATAGAACTGTGAGAAAGGCTGACCAACTCCTTGCCTTCAAGGAGTTTATATTTAATTTGAATCCTAGTTCATTGTTTAGATATGGATTTGAAAATACCATCTTCAGAGGTGGTTCACAGGGGATGAACACTGTGTTTGAGATTTAAGGAGGAGACATCACATGAATAAACGAATCTTAATAATGCCAGGAATCTTAATAATGCCAGGCAGCATGAAATTTGAAAAGTTACCTTATTAGTCCACGTTCCTGAAAGTTACATGTAATTGTTAGCTATCATTTTAAAGAAAAGATATACTTTCCAGCTTGCTTTACCAAATTATGATGGCATAGGTGCAAATGAATAACAAAAGTTAGGTAAGGGAAGTACATGATCACAACTGAATCTAACTCTACTATTAGACTTGGTTCTATTATCTGGGCTACTTTAAGTAAACATAATTAAATTTGCCCTATCTTTTGAGTATTAGGAAAGCTTGGGCCTTGGACTGATACCTAGGTTGACAGCTATTTTCCATTTGGAACTTCTGTCTTCCCCGCCATTAACCACCATATTCCTAACTGTTGTTAGAAAATTTTGCGATGAAAACATTCCACTAAATCTCAGAAAAGGCTATAGATCCTTCTCTTCTGTGCCTTTCTGTTTATTGTTTGAATGAGACAGAACTATTTTTGAAAGAGACGAAGCAAATTAAGCAATTGCAATTTTGTTTCAAGTTTTTCTTACCAATAGGAGGATTTGGGCAAGTATCCTTGTCCTTTTTGCTCAGCTGTAAAGTGCAGATGATAAAACTCACCTGACTGTTATGTGATTCAGATTTCAAAATAAGAATGAAGCTTTAGAAAGTACAGACTTTGATATAGTTAGCTGTTGTTTTTATTGGCAAGAGACAATGAGTAATTATAGCAACTACTATTAATTAAGCATTTTCTAAGTGCCTTATGCTTCACATAGATTATTGGTAGTCCTCACAGTAACTCTGCATGATAGGAATCTTTATTGCCTAATTATATGTAAAGGAGCATGATCTCAAAACATTAACTGACCTTCCCCCAGACGTTTGAAATAGTCCGTTGCAGAGCCAGAATTCAAACCCATGTTTGTCTGGATCTGAATCCAGTACTCATTGCACCACATTGCCTCCTGTTGGATTCTGAAACACAGACGTGGAGTAAGAGTGCATATGCAGCCTTAGAGTCCCTAATGTGGATTTACTCTTTTCCCTTTTTAAAAAAGTTTATGTATTGTATACACATGCTAAAATAAAGCAAGTAGTATTGAGTGTGCCCTCCCTCAGAATCCACTTGAAGATAACTTTAAAAATTTTAATTGCTCTAATCTTTAATTGCTTATTACTATTCCAAGTTTTCAGTCACCTATTTGTAAGTAAGAAGTTTTTACTGCTATATCTAGGTTAATCAATATTGGACACTATTTGTAGATAGAAATTAGACATAATTAATCTATTATCATAGATGGTGACTTAACTCGTTTGTAGCTCTCCCAGTCCTAACAGTATAGCTAAAAAAATGTTTACCTTATTGATATTATATAAATAGTGTGCACTGCAAAACCAAGTAGTACGTTATAATTACATTTCCTTCCTTATACAGTGCTTTTTATTGACTAGAGTTTTTCTCTCATTTTCTGTTGTGAACTTTTTATAATTAAAAGTTGTCTTTCCACCTATTCCTTTTCCTGTCTCTATCATTATTCTTTGAAAACATGGTCAGTATAAATGTTAACTTTTATCCAGTTAGTTTCTTCATTAAACTTTGCAGCACGGTTTTTGCAGACTCTACAAACTATTCCTGCCAGAAATGTGTTCTAATTCTTAAAGAGCCTATGCTTTTGTTTCCAAAAGCTTTCCAAAAGCCACATTTAAAATATCTTTTGGGAAAACAAACAAAATTTAAAACAAAAATCTCTAATGTTTTTTTTAATAATAAATAACTTCTGTGGTAGGAGTACTTTATTTAGTAAGTTCTCACAAATTTAAGCATGTCTTAAAAATATGCGTAACCACTACCCTTTATGTTAGGGGACATCAATATATTGAAGATGGCAGATGTCATCAAATTGTTCAGTTGATCACTCAAAAAGAGCTGTGCTTTTGCATCATAGGCAAACAGCCAGAGAAGATGGTAGCTCAAAAACAGAATATTGAGGCCTTTAAGGAGTATGACAGTTACTTTAAATGTACTTAGTGTCATTTGGAAGGAAAAAAGAAAACTTGTATAACATACTAAGAATATTCTGTAAACCACTTACCTAATGACATAAAATCCTATAATTCATTGATTAATAACTTCTGATCATGGAATTTTATAAAGAGAAATTAGAATGTCAGACCTTGAAAATATGTCATGTTTACTCTATTTAAGTTGTTTATTAATAAATAACATAATTATAACTGAACTGGTATGTGTTGGCCTGCAATTAACATTGCGTATTCAACAAAGCAAGTTAAAATACACTTTTCAAATGTTCAGAAAGTAGAGTGCTAAATTGAGGAAAACAAATAAATTCAAGATTTGCAAGTCACTGTTTTCTTTTGAAAATATTCATGAATAAGATCTATAATTAATGACATTTTAAATTCTCCCTGATATTTATTTATTTTTGAAAACCATTTTAAAGAACAACAGAGGAATAAAAGTAGGTATGGTACTGTTTTTAAAAAGCTAAAATACTATATTAGAAGAAACTATTAAAAATGCCTTTTTCTTAGGGTTATGTGGAGGTAGGATAGAAAGCTGTGACTTCTTACTTGCATACTTCCACCTCATTTGAATTTTTTTTCAAAATGAGCATCTGGTTATTGGAACCAGAAAAACAAAAATAATGGAGACATTTTAAAGGAAATAAGGTAAATGATAAAGTGGGGGAAAAATAAAATTTACATTTTTGTCTTGTTAATATGATAAAAGGAATGTCCTAACATCTCATGATGAATAACTAAAAATAATGTGATATACATAAAATAGTTTTTGCATGCAACCGTGAACTGGAGGCTAAAACAAACAAACCAAAAAAAAGTAGGTTAAAGTGCTACTCAGAGGTAGGCCCTGGTTGAACATGGTAAATCATGGACTAGAGTGTTCAGACTCATTCCTCATTGAAAGATGAGTAGCAGACAGTCCAGGGTTCTTCCTAGGTGTACAGTCTAAACTAAACATAGACTTCCAGATCTCTGTACCTTCACTGTGAGTGTGCGTAATAAAATCAGCCTAAGCACCTCCTATAGCACTACAAGAAAAACTGATTGGCTCAAACCTTGGCCCTGAGTGTATAGTAAAAGAATATATCCCTGATCATTTGTAACCAAAAGCTGGTCATGTGGGTTTGCCACTGAAAGTCATACCACATAGGTGATATAAAATAGGAAATCAAAACCAATAATTTAAGATGGTACTAAAGTGGTATTAGAATCACTGATGATTCAATAGTAGAAAAATGAAATTTGTCCCCACTTTATACCATATATAAAGATCAAATCTAGGTGAAGACTTAAATGTGAAAGCAAAACTATATAAGTTTAAGGGAATATCTTTTTAAATTATGCCCATTTTTAACTGTGAATCTCTTGGACAGTATTATTAGTTACCTCTCCCCTTTCTTCATGCCACTGTTACCAGCTAAATCAGTGGGTCTAAACTAGGGGCAATTTCAGCCCATAGAGGAGCATTGGGCAACATCAGGTACCATTTTGGTGTGTCATTATGGGTGGGGTGTGATATGAGGCCAGGAATGCTAGTATTCATCCAGCAATGTCCAGAACAGCCCCTGTGACAACTAAAGATTATCTGACCCAAAATGTAAATAGTGCCATAGTTGAGCAACCCAGCCCTAAACTGCCTTTCTGGCTACTTTCTTATCATGCTTGTATTCTGTGTTTGACTCTTTTGGAAATACTTGCCCTTGTAGACCATCTTCCTAATGTAATAAACAGCTATGTTCTGAATTCTGCTGTTACAACTAACAAAATAGTGCAGGAAGTAGATAATGGTTTGGCAAATACAGGTTTGCATGAAGACAGCTAGTGCTTTCCTACTCTTCTGTGCCAGTGCTTTCCCCCATAAATCATGAAGTTCGGCAAATTAATGAAACAGGACTTTTAAAAAATCTCAGCAGATAGTGATACTGCCTTGTTTTTCATTCCCAGTCTTTAAAGAGGTGGGGATATTTAATGGGTGCCTAGTTATACTATGCTGATGTTTTCAGTGAGTTAGTGTATTAGTTCTCAGGACAAATCTAAGAGAACTATTATTCTTATTTTACAGAAGAGAAAACTAGAACTTAGAAAAAAGTACATATAAGTGCCTTGCCCAATTTCACACAGAATTTGGGATTTGAAGCCAAGCTTTCTCTCAAGTTTAGTGTTCTTTTACAATGCCACTCAGCCGTTTTATACTTCATTACTTGCAGCATGTCTATTTCATCCAGTTCTTTTTTATGTTTATTTTGTTGTGTAGAAAATAAAGTATTTGAAAAACTGTGTGTTTTTTAATGTCCTTTTTTCTTGCTTTCTTATATTTTTCAAAAAGAGATTTTTTTTAAGAGCAGTTGTACTTTTACAACAAAATTCCGAGGAAAGTACAGAGATTTCCCATATGCTTCCTGACCCTACACGTGCACAGCCTCCCCCATTGTCAACATCACTCACCAGAATGGTACATTTCTTTTCAAGGATGAACCTACACTGACACCTCATAATCACCCCAGATGTGTAGAACTGTACATTCTATGGATTTGAACAATAATGTGTCCATCCATACATAATGATGGATCATATTACCCATCCTTACAGTATCACACAGAGTATTTTCACTATCCTTAAAATCCTCTGTCCTCTGCCTATTTATACCTATACTCATCATAATTCGGAGTGCCTAGTATAGTGCTGTGGGTAAAAAAACAGAAATGCTTAACAAATATTCTTTTTTTAAAAAGTGGGAAACGATGGGTATAATGAGGTATAGATATGAATGCCTGACTTCAGAAAAATGTAAGAAGCCTGCTAAAGCAGTTATTTCAAAACAGAAAAGGTTAGGTTTGAATTTTAAATTAGAACTTTGTTTATATTCTCTTTTGACTCAAAAAGCTGTACTTCGGGAGCTCTTATTGCTTGGTGTATTTGAATTATTTAGTTCACTGATTTGTTGCATTGAGGTTAAGTATCGTGATAAGTTAAGAAAGACAAGGACTCACGTGCATTAGGGACTTTCTTGTGACTTACCATAATTATCATCAAAATAGAAAATGATCTTCATTTTCATATTTTTCATTTGTATGACCATCTTGATGAAAATGACAAAGCGGCATTTGAAAATATTTAATACTCATTCATAATATACCTAGGAAGCTAGGGTAGAATTGTCTATATAAACTTACTTAAAGCTACAATTTAAATAATTTTTATTTAATTTAAAATATCTGTTGGTCACAGTTTTTGAAGAGTTTCAGTAATTGTAAGTGGAATTCTTTCATATTTTAAGAGGGAGTGCCAAGTTCCACATGTTTAGCTTAAAACTGAGTATATATAAAAACATTTCAAGGTAATATTTTTAAAATATAAAAGTATTCAACAACTGTTGAAAGTGTTGATTTTTGCCACTATTTTATTTGTATATATCAAAAGTACAGATCATTTTGAGAGGGGAAGTAAGTGATCATAACCTTCACAACTCCTACCTTCCCTTCATCAGTAGGAATCAGGGGCCAAAGTAATAAATATATTACAGAAAATAATACATTTTAGAAGTTATATGAATGACCTAACTAAAAATGAGAGAGTTACTGCCATTGAAGACCACTACTGGCAGGGTCCTTGAGTGTTAAATTTTTGGCAGAACATGAAACAGCCCCTCTAACAAAGTTTTTTTCCTATCCAAAATATCAGAAGCTTCTCCGGTAAGAAACAATGAAAGATATTGATGCATATTCTAGTCACGAATATATGTAAAATACCAGTTATCTTTATGAAAAGGGAGCTGAGATTTAAGGGATCACCAAGGCATTATCTTTAAACTGAACAAACCACCATTTCATCAAGATGTTTATTGGAAAAATGCCATTTCACCTGGCATTGTGGTATTTAAAGAATGTACCCTGACCTGTTGTTAGAGATGTTTCTCTCCAGTGTTGTCCCTTCAGAAAAAGGCCTAGAAATGGAAATGGGATTAATCTTTTATTATGAGGAGATTATTGAGGTTGGGATACTGCAACTCAGCAGTGACTATTGATCTAGATAAGTAAAAGGACTCACCAAATTGCCTGGTATTTTGGCTGGTAAAGGTCGAGATTAAAAGCTGAGAGAACTCTAGAAGGAGACCACCAATATCTCCACCATAGACTGAGAAAATTGATACAGGGAGTATAATGATCACCTACTATTTCCTAGACATAAGGAAAGGTACTTTATATATATTTATTCATTCATTTCTACAATAAAATTTTGCTGTAATGTACGGTAGTAAAACTACTGCAGGATATATAGCTCCTACAATCTAAGAACATCCACTGTGGTGAGGAAAATATAGAAGCAGTCAGTTTTAAGAACATATGATAAATGGTACGATGTGGAGTATACACCAGTACAGTGGGTGCGTGTGCTTTTGTTCCTGCCTTGGGGAATTAGAAGGCCAGGGAATACTTTAACTGGATATGATGCCTAATGTGAGTCTCTTTCATATCTGAATATCAAAAAAACCAACCTGTGTTGTACATGTTATTCCTATTTATAGATGGGGATACTGAAGTACAAAAAGGTTACATAATTTCTGTAAGGCTGTATAATGATAATTGCAAACATTTATGTGGCTCTTAATCTACTAGAGTTTTATATTAATTAATGTAATCCTCTGAACTGCTCTATAATATAGATGCTTTTGTTGTTTTAATTTTACAATTAAGAAGAGTAAGCCCTCTGGGGTTAAATAATTGTTCTAAGGTCACATATTAATAGGGCAATTTTGGGGTTTGAACCAAGGCAGAAAAACTAGTGTCTGTGCACTTGTCTGCTATAGCAAATCCCTCTCCTCCTTGCTTACTTATTACCAGGATTCAAAACTCAGCAGTAATACTCCAGAACCCATGTTTTTAAGTGAGAGAATGAGATCTGCATTTTCAGAAAGATTGTTTTGATTATAGTTAAAATAATGAAATGAAATGAGATGACCTGGAGACGTGAGGAGCAATAAAAGGAAAGTTTGGATTCTAGTCTGATCTCTGCTAATGGCAGGCTAATATGTACACGAGTACACAGATTTAAGAGACTTTAGCAATTACAAATATTAAGACTTGATAATTAATATAGAATGTGAAGGGAATGGGAAAGTTAGGGCTCATTCGTGGCTTCTTGTTTGATTAAGTGAGAAACTGATAGTTGAGATGGAGAATAAAAGAGGGAGAATATTTAGGGAGAAAGTTGTTGAGTTTTTCATTCTCATTAAATTTGTTTTTGAAATACCTATTAGGCACCCAAATGAAGATGTTCAGAAGGCAAAATCATTTGTGAAATCTAGAGCTCAAGAGAAAGATCTGGACCGAGAAACAGACGGGGACCAGGCAGGGAAGTGTAGGATTGCCAAGCCTTTTTATAGACACAGCTGAGATTTTTTTTTTTTGAAATTCAGCCAAAAGTTTAATTATAATTTTTACACCTGAACATAACACAAAAAGGTAGAACAAAAGCCATGTAAAAATTAAGATATTAGCAGATATCATGACTAGGTATGATTGATCAAATACAACTATTTAAAAAAGGGCAACAAATAAATTTAGAATGAGTAGATAACTACTAATTTTTACCATTCCAGATCTCCATCCTTGGCTTTTCTTTTTTTCTTCATGGTGTCTTTTAAAATTTTTTTTTTTATTGTTGTCCAATTACACAGCAGAAAGGAAGAAGGAACTGCTACCCTTTGCGATGGCGTGGATGGAATTGGAGAGTATTTTGCTAAGTGAAATAAGGCAGGTGACAAAAGGTGGATACAGTTGAGATTTTAGAGAAAAGTATCATGGCCCAAATCTACACAATTGGGGAGGGTGGGTGCGAGGGAGAGGCGAAGATGTGGGGCAAAAGGGTAGAAGAGTGAAAGGAGAAATTATCTTACAAGGCATGGGAAAGGACAAAATATTTAAATATTTTAAAAGTTAATAAACGTTTCCCTGTTTGCCTAGTCAGTTTCGGAGCCAATTTATTTATGCTGTTTTATATATTGGGGCGGGAGGATAATTGAAAGAAGCTTAGGAAGCGTGATTGATTTACATTAAAAGTTAGAGGAAGAAAATAATCAACAATCCAGAAAGCCTGGAGGAAGAGCTGTAGCAAAGTAAAATGTCATATTTGGTGCAGCTTGGGAAGGTAGTTTGAGGGAGATTATGGGGGTATGAGGTGAGACTCTGGGGGAGCTACCCTACTCTGTGATTTAAGGACAGGACAAAAGAGAATTTTAAGATATTTTACTATGCATTAGAAATGAAATCCTACATTAGTGTTTCTTCATCAGAGTTCAGTAAGGATTTAAAATCTCTTTTCACTTTTCGGGCTTATTGGATATAGGCTACTGTTTTGATTATTTGTTTTTATCTGAACATAGTATTATGAGTCTGGCCAAAAGGCAGCTAGACTTTATATGGGTTAATTCTAATTTCTCTACCAGAACTCCAGCAACCTATGTATTGTAAAGAAAGCAGACATTTAGGTGTATGGATAGGCATTTCCTAGCCCAAAGAGACAAAAGTTGTTGACAATATTGGCAAGTGGTTTCCCTGTAATGGAGGTATGCATGAGTGAAAGTATAGATATGATGTAAGCCATGGAATAAGGGAGAAAAGTTGGAGATTTGAGATGCACATGGAATATGTGAGATTTTACCATGATCTTGTTCAAGCCTCAAAAATAATTAGAAATGAAGAAATTAAGGCTGAGAGAAATTAGTTCTATCACCCCAGGTCATACAACTAGGAAATAACGATTTCTGTTATTCAAACCCGATCTCTCTCTCTGGCTTCAAAGCCCATGCACTTTGTAGTAAACCTTTTGAACTACCTAGAAAAATAATGGCAATTTCTGAAATGCAAAAGCACTATTAGTGATAATTACTAGGAAGTCATAACAATTGTTAACTGTACCAGTCAGGATTCTTGGTGTTAAACAATAGAATCCAACTGTCTCAAGAAGAAAGGGACTTTTTTGGAAACATTGTAGAGCTTACAGATACTGTGACAGATACTGGATCACCAGGCTTAAGAATGAAGTAGAACCTCAAAACAGCAAAGCTTAGTCAGTATCTTATCATTGGAAAATTCTGCTTTGAAGCTGTTGCTGATGTAGTTACTGCTGGATATTCTTTGCCATGTACTGGGCTCTGCTGCCCTGGGACACTCATTGGAGAAAGAAAAGGTTGCCTGTTATCACTCTTGATTGCAACATACTAGAAGTTCTACACTATGCAATAAGAAAAGAAAAAAGAAGAGAAATATACAGATTGGATAGCAAGACACAGATGTCATTAGTTGTGTGTCTCAGTTTGGCCACATTTGATACGTAGTCTAAGCGTTTTCTGTATCTGTGTATCTCTCTCCCAGAATTCAGAGTCCTGGATGGGAGCATTACTTTGGCTGAACCTAGGTCACATGTACCCAAGAACCTAGGAAGGAGACTTTCTGAAACACCAATGTGTTTTGAGATCGCTCACAGTAAGAAGTGTATTCAGATACCTGTCAGGCATCAACTGATGTCTTTTACACACACACACACACTCACACACTTGAATATTTGATATTACTTCCCAAGACAGTGATCGTTCATTAAATTGGCAACAGCATAATTTTAGAATTTTTTAAAATTTATGTTTTACTACTCAAAACATAATTTTTGTGGTAGAAAGGTAGAAAAATACCAGTAAAGGAAAATGGCGGGGGGGGGGGACCTTTGTTTTATCCTAGTACCTGATGATGATAGATAACGACAATATTTTTGTGTATGAGAGAGGTCTGTTCAGAAAGCATCCAGCCATATAATATGAAAAATAGAGACATTTATTGAAGAAGATATAAAAACATTGTACATAGGACAATGATGCCTCAGTCCCCTTCAAAGTGGGCACCCAGCATCTCTTCTGCTTTTCAGAACACTACAAAATTCTTTGTTGGAACCACCATTAGCTGCCCCATTGTATTTTCCTTAATCTCATGGATGGTCTGAAATCTCTTTCCTTTCAAAGGTGATTTTAGTTTTGGGGAAAGCCAGAAATCACAGGGCACCAAACCTGGACTGTAGAGGGGCTGAGTCACCTGTGTGATTTGATGTTTCACAAAAAAACTCTGCACCAGACATGACGCAAAAGCAGGTGTATGATCATGATGGAGCTACCTATCACCAGTTACCCATAGCGGCAGCCTTTACTGTCATATTACATCTCTCAGCCGACAAAGAACATTGAGGGGTAGTACTCCTTGTTAATTGTTCAGCCTGCGTGGGCATACTCATGATGGGCAACACCTTCCCAATCAAAAAACACAGTTAACATGGTCTTCATCTTGCTGCAACTTTCCATGCCTTCTTCGGGCATGGAGAACCAGGAGACTTCCATTGGGATGACTGGACCTTCGTTTCCAGATCATAGCTGTAGACCCAGGATTCATCTCTGATTATGACCTTGGAGAAATCCGGTTCATGGGTAGCAGTTTCAGTCAAATTATTAGCAACAGCAGCATGATGTTCCTTCTGCTCTGGTAGCAGAAGCCATGGTACAAATTTCACCACAAACATTTCATTCCAAGATCCTGCATCGAAATCTCAGACACAGTAGTTTTTGGAATCCCCAGATCAGCTTCTAGTTCTCCCATTGTCAGTCACCAATCTTTGTTGATTGCAGCCCATACACTTCAGCATTCTGAGGTGTTCTGCTTGTTGCAGACCTTACAGAACATGGATCACTTTCAACAGATTCTCGACCATCTTTGAAACATTTCTGCCACATTTTTATTTGTACTGCATTCATTGCATCATCCCCGAAAGCCTCCTGAATCAACCAGATAGTTTCCACAGAGGAATGTTGAAGCTTAACTCAAAATTTGATGCAGATTCATAGCTTTGCTCGCAGTCACTTTGAAGGCAAAGGCCACATAGCACACTTGCTCACTCAACCTCATCTACTGCCCCCACTGACTAGTACAGTGCATTCGTCATTGTTCATGCACGTGCATTCCAGTCCACTCTCTGTGGCTGCCAGGTTACATCGATGTTGCACAAACTGTACTCTTTATATTAACAATGGCTGGGCTTTTTCTGAATAGATCTGCTATTCTTTCAGTTTTGTTCAATATGTAGAAGTGAACTTTTAAACCAAAATATGATGATAATATGTATTATATTACCATCTTTTAATTTTTTCTCTGTACCATTTCATGTATTTGAAGTTCTAGAACATGTAATATTTTTTCAGATTTTAAGGCTTTTTTATTTTTTAATACATTTTATTGATTATGCTGTTACAGTTGTCCATTTTTTCCTCCCCTTTATTACCCTCCACCCTGTACCACCCCTCCCACCAGCATTCCTCCACTTAATTCATGTCCGTTGGTCATACATACAAGTTCTGTGTCTTCTCCCTTTCCTATACTATTCTTAACCACCCCCCCGCCGCCTATTTTGTGCCTACCACTTATGCTTCTTATTCCCTGTGCCTTTAACCCCATTCACCTCCCGCCCCCTCCTGACTGATACCCTCCATGTGATCTCCATTTTTGTGATTCTGTTCCTTTTCTAGCAGTTTGCTTAGTTTTTGTTTTTGTTTTTTTAGGTTCAGTCATTGATAGTTGTGAGTTTTTTGTCATTTGTTCATATTTTTTATCATCTTCTTTTTCTTAGATTAGTCCCTTTAATATTTCATTTAATAAGGACCTGGTGATGATGAACTCTTTTAATTTTATCTGGGAAGTACTTTATCTGCCCTTCCATTCTAAATGATAGCTTTGCCAGATAGAATACTCTTAGATGTAAGTCCTTGTCTTTCATGACTTTGAATTCTTCTTTCCAGCCCCTTCTTGCATGTCAGGTTTCTTTTGAGAAATAAGCTGGCAGTCTGATGGGAACGCCTTTGTAGGTAACTATCTCCCTTTCTCTTGCTGCTTTTAAGGTTCTCCCCTTATCTTTAATTTTGGGTAAGTAATGATGATGTGCCTTGATGTGTGCTTCCTTGGGCCTAACTTGTTTGGGGCTCTGAGCTTCCTAGACTTCCTGCAAGTCTATTTCCTTTGCCAGATTGGGGAAGTTCTCCTTCATTATTTTTTCAAATAAGTTTTTAGTTTCTTTCTCTTCCTCTTCTCCTTCTGGCACCGCTATGATTCAGATGTTGGAATGTTTAAAGTTGTCCCAGAGTTTCCTCCGCGTCTCCTCATGTTTTTTTTGTTTGTTTGTTTGTTTTTGAATTCTTGTTTCTTCATTCTGTTCTGGTTGAATGTTTATTTCTTCATCCTTCTCCAAATTGTTGATTTGGGTCCCAGTTTTCGTTCCTTCATTGTTGGTTCCCTGTATATTTTGCTTTATTTTACTTTGCATAGCCTTTGCTTTTTCCTCCATTTTGCAACCATACTCCACCAATTCTATGAGCATCCAGATTACCAGTGTTTTGAACTCTGCATCTGGTAGGTTGGCTATCTCTTCATCACTTAGTTCTGTTTTTGGAGCTTTGACCTGTTCTTTCGTTTGAGCCATATTTTTTTTGTCTCGGTGCACCTATTATGTTGTGAGGGGCAGAGCCTTAGATATTCGCCAGGGTGGGGCAGTCCACGTCACTGGCTTGTGGAACTCTATGTGAGGGAGGGGTCAGAGAGGGAACAGTGCCACTTGCTTGACTCTTGACCTGCTCTCGATCTTCCCCTGCTACCCACAAGCAAATGGGGACCTTCTGGTGCTGATTCCCATGTGGGTGGTTTTGTGTAGTTTCTAGTACCCTATGGGTCTCTCAAACAAACTCTCCTGTGAGGCAGGCAGTTTCTCCCACTGCCTCAACCCCCACAGGTTTTAACCAGTAGAAGTTTTGAGGCTTTCTTTTCCCACTCAGGAACCCTGGCTGGCACGATCTCTATCACTACCCAGTTGTTCCTCCTGGTTTATCCGCATGGAAATCTGGGACCACTTGGTCCAACAGCCACTGCCTTGCCCGCCCAGGTCTGCCTGCCACAGCCTTACCGCGCATCCTGTCTGCCCCAGCTGCCCATCTCTGCCACTCCTACCAGTGTGAATGAATGTTTCATCTTTAACTCCTTGGTTGCTGGACTTCCATACAGTTCAGTTTTCTGGCAGTTCTGGTTATTTTTTGTTTTGAAATTTGTTTTTGTCCTTCTCTTGGTTGTGTGAGGAGACAAAGTATATCTACCCACGCCTCCATCTTGGCCGGAAGTCTCTACATTACCACCTTTTTAAACTTCACATATTACCCTAAACATCTTTCCATGACGATTTTAAAAGTACATACTGTTTTACTGTATATATATCATAATTTATTCAAAAATCACGTATCATTGAACAGAGAGGTTATTTACAGTTTTTATGATGTTTTCACATTATTAGATTACTTCAGAAAAATAAATTACTAGAAATACACTTCCTTGATCAACATTCATCACATTTCAAAGGCTTTTGGTCATTTTCTTCAAATTATTCTTCAGAAAATTGTGTAATCACATAAATGTATGTTCATTTTTTCCCAAAGTGCCAGTATAGGCATTTCAAGGTTTTTATCTTTGCTACTTTGATAGATAAAAAGTAGGATTTAATTTCTTTTTATTTATTCAACAGATATTTTGGAACCCCCTATAGGCCTCACATAGGCCTAATTTCAGGGGAGAGGCAAACTTCTTGCTCTTGTGGAGCTCACATCCTAGAGCATGTGCGAGGTGGTAGGATGATACGGGAAGATAAATGGGATCAGGGATGAGAAAAAAATAAATACTAAAATAAGTGTGAAAAAAGAGGAGGATTAGAGGATAATTCAAATGGTGGTTTGGACTAGAGGGGAGAAGGATAAAACTGTTTCAGGAAAAGTTGGAAAGTGTCTCATTTGATTTTAATAGCAGAAATCGGACAAAGACAATATAAGAAAGAAAAATTATAGACTAGCCTCATATGGAAACTGTGATGCAAAAATCCCAAATATAATGTTGGCAAATTGAAGTGAATAATGTTCATGTACATGAGGGTTGGTATCTCTTGGCCACAAAGGCTTTATCTGAGGAATTCAAGAATGTTCAGTGTTGTCGTTGTTATTTTAAATCTATCACTGTAACCTATTACATTGAATAAACTAAGGGAGAAAAACTGTGTGATTGTCTCCATGTATAAATAAAGCATTCAATAAAATTCAACAGTTTTAAGAAAGACAGCAAATTAGAAATGGAAGGGCAATTTCTTGATTTGATAAAGTTAAACAGATTTTAAAAACAGCAAGCATGTCATTTAAAAGTCTGAAAAAAAGAAAAGTGTGCCTATTATCACTCCAATTTCAACACACTAGAAATTCAACTCTATGCAGTAAAAAAAAAAAGAGAGAAATATACAGATTGGATAGCAATCACAGAATGTCATTATTTGTAGATGTTACTGTTACCTATATAGAATTAAAAACAGCTATCAGTAAGCTTGCTAGATAAAAATAAACTGAAAAAATGAACAAATCCTGTACTAATAACCATTTTGAAAGGAAAGAATAAGGGTATCAATAATAAAAACTGTACCAAGGATATACTAAAAGAACTTTCATATACAATCGAGTTGAAGAAAATTGTAAAACTTTCCTGAGAGACATATAAAAATACATTAACAAATAGATATATGTTGGCTTGACTAAATTCAATAAAAATGCAAATTCTCATGTATATTAGTCTATAAATATAATACAGTCCCAGCTTTTCGGGGTTTTTTATGTTTTGGATGTGTGTTTTTTTTTTTAATGGTAAAGGGAATGAATTTACTGAACAGATACTTATTCAGGGACAACTGCATGTCAGTTACTAACAGCTAAGGTCCACTTCCATTTGTTCTCCAGCCCTCCCTCCCCAAAGGTAACCACTATCCTGAAATTAATCTATTAATATACAGGGGTTTTTTTATATTTTACTAACTGTATGTATTATCGATCAACAATATATAATGTTATTTCATTTTTTAAAATTTTCTATTTAAGTGTTCTATTCATGTGTAGGTCTTTAATCCATGTGGAAGTTGCCTTACACATGTTTTGAGATAGAGATCTAATTTTATTTTTCTCAGGAAATAACCTATAGTCTAGAAGAACCCATCCTATTTTAACTGATTTTAGTGGTACAGCTTCTTTGAGATTACCACTAACAAGTATATATGCTTTTTGTGCTGTTGTGAACTCTCTTCTACTACATTTTCTATTTTGCTTATACAATATTTAAATTAAACTTTTTGTTTTTATTTTTATTGTACATTTGTTTTAACAGGCCATCTTCACGAGCTATCTTACTAGTTTAGTTGGTAAACTTGGGGGTTTTTTTGGTAGATAATTTAATCGTTAGTATATAATGAGAATTCCAAATCCTTTCCAATATGTGTCTCATTCAATTTTCTTATCTTGTTGCATTAGTTAATTCTTACGGAATATTGTTAAACAAGTGTACCCTGAAATGTTTATCATTGATTTATTTGAAATAGGAGTAGTTATTGAACTTTATCAAATAGCTTTAGTCATTTAGGGTGATAATCATATGGTTTTTATGTTTGACCTATTAAAATAATATATTTTAGCCCTGACCAGGTAACTCAGTTGGTTAGAGTGTCATCCTGATACACAAAGATTGCGGATTCGATCCCTGGTCAGGGCACATACATAAATCAACCAATGAATGCATAAATAAGTAGAACAGCAGGTCAGTGTCTGTCTGTCTGTCTGTCTGTCTCTCTCTCTGTCTCTTTCTCTCTTTCTCCCCACCTCTCCCTCCCTGCCTTTCTCCCTTCTTCTCTCTAAAGTAATAATAATAAGTTATCTCATGTTCCTCCTATGAACTCTACTTAGTTATGTATTTGATTTGCTTATTTTTTAAATCCTATCTTTATGGAGGTGGCATAGGAATGTGTCTTACTATTTACTGCTTTATCTTTAGTGCCTATTACAATGCCTGGCATAGAATATTCAGTCAGTAAATATTTACCTAATAAAAGAAGTGAGAGTAGTTTTTGGTTTTTATTTTTGACTTGTCATTGTCACATTTTATAGCAAAGTACTAGTTTATAAAATGAGTTTAAAGACTTCTTTTTTCTCTAAGATCACTCAAAATATTGAAATAGCACCAGAACTGTGTTTTACTGACCTTTGAAAAGAGCTAGCTTTTGCTCTGGGTATTTCAAGTCTGCCTTTTTGGTTTTATTTCATTTAGTTCTGTTTTTATTTTTTGTTCTCTCCTCTATAGATTTATATTATTGTTCTTTTCTAGCTCTTTGAATTAATACTTGGTTTATGTATTTCAGACTATTTCTTTTTGATAAGTGGATTTTAGCTTTACATTTTCTTCTAACTGTAAAGTGCTGGTGTCTCTGATGGGGAGTATTGCCTCTCATTCTGGCCACCCTGGATCATACCAGATGTGTGTTCAATTTCTTTGGAGGAAAAAACCTCAATTTTTTTACTTGGGTTAAGGGTGAACGATGACTATCGCCTGAGCATTCTAGGGTGACAAGTACTTGGGAAATTCACAACTTTGTCTTCTGACTTTCAGTTATTTCCTGATTTCAGCCCTACATCTTCCTACTAAAGTCTGTTATATTGTGTCTTTCCTACTTTTCCAGGCTTCCTCCTCTTCTGCTCTGCTTTGTCATTTACTCCCTTCCTTCTCTCTGAAGTTGTTAAACTTTCTTTTCTGCTGATGGCTGACCCCTCATCCTTTTTCCTCATTTTATCTTTTCCATTAAAAAAAAAAAATAACTCTTTAATCATATTTTAATGAGACCTCGGGAGAGATAGGATTATGAGTTCAACCTGTCATCTCATAACAGAAACCCATCTTGAGAGCTTTTGGCTGCCTTTATTGTTATTTTTTAAATATGGAATCTGTAATTTATATTTTTGTTTCCTCTTTGGAGAATGGTTTTTTCATCCCTATATAATATTATTTATTCTCTTTATTTTTAGCCTATAGTTTCTAGTTTTATTGCCCTGTGATTAGTGGCTTACCTATAATTTTTTTAATTTTAGAAGTTCAATGACGTTTTCTTGGTAGTGTAGAATGTAATCAATTTGATAAACATTACATGGACATTTGAACAAAATTATGTTCTCTGTTATGTAGAGATACATGAACATTCATTATAAGGTTAATTCTTTAATTTACTTCTGGATTCTTGATTTGTAAATGACTGTGTGAGAGAAGTTATTTTCTCAAAACCAACAATTATTTTCATCTTTTCAGTGTTCTACTTGAATTTCAGATAGTTTTGTTTCATATTTCAATGCCCTTTTTAGTATAAAAGTTCATAAAATATATATCCCTGTCTTAAATCCATACTTTTACATCAGTTTAAAATAATTCACTTAGCATGTATAATATGTTTTGCTTTGATTTCTACAAGTATGCTTTAATGTTGCCACTTCGGCTTTTTGTTTGTTTGCTTGTATTTGCCTAATATGTCTTTACATATTCCTTTAATTTTAACCTTTGCTCAGAAATGTTTAAAAGGAGAGTATTAAAGTATAGAATTGCTTTCTTACAGCATGTAAAGCAACAAAGAATTGGATTTTTGTTTTGTTTTGTTTTTTGAAAAGCCCACAGGTCTTTTTTTCTAGAGAAAAAACTGAATGACCTCACTGTTATGGTGAAAAGAAGTCTGTTCTTATTTTATGCTATGTTTTACATTTCTTTTTAGAAAACATTTCTTTTTTTCTCTTTGTTTATCTCATCTCATATATGCTCTGGAAAGTGTGAATGCTTAAATTTGCCTGTGTTCTGCCCTGGCTGGTGTGGCTCCATGTATTGAATGCCGGCCTGTGAACCAAAGGGTCGCCGGTTCGATTCCCAGTCAGGGCACATGCCTGGGTTGAGCAGTGTGTGACAGACAACCACACATTGATGTTTCTCTCTCTCATTCTCCTTCCTTTCCCCTCACTCTAAAAATAAATAAATTAAATCTTTTAAAATATTTGCCTGTGTTCCTTATAAATATTGGAGGTTCACTTTCATTATCTGTTCTTATCAAAGCTGAACTTTTTTTTCAATACTTTATTTGCTCTTTCCTTTTCTCTTTTCTTCCTGTATTTGGATATACAATACCTGCCAAGTTTTTCCTGATCTTCCTTTATTTTAGGTCCCATTTAGAAGTTTAACATTGTGTTTTTACTCTTTAAATGCTTCATTCTTCTTTCAGTGTCATGAATAAAATTATGTAATAGTTTCCCTGGTGTACAGTGAAAGATATAACATGATTTTACTTTCTTTCATTTTTACATTACTTAATTTTGTTAAATGATTATTTAATATGTGCATTGCCTTAGAGCCATGTTAACTTAGGCGTATAACCCAAAGTTTTAATGGTTTTATCACTCATGCTTCCTCATAGTTAAAATATTTTGCATTTCACAAAGTCATTTTTTTCCACAACAGATGGTAAAGTTTCTAGGTCCTTTCATGATTATGAAATTTTTTAATGTCTTTGGAAATGAATTTCAGAACTAGGATAGTTTTACAACCCTCAGTAAAAACCTTTTACTTTAAAAAATAATTGAGCATGTTCCATTGTCTTCTATCACATATGGTTGTATGAAAGAAGTCTGATGTCAACCTGATTGTTTTTATTTTAGATGACATTTTTTTCTGCTGACACCTATATAAGGTTTTGTTTTTCCTGTTACTTTAATTTCTTTAAGTTCAGAAGTATCACAAGGGTATTCTAAGTATAAGTCTTTTTCTTTGCCTAAATTTGAGTAAATCCTTTCAGTCTGAAAATTCTGGTTCCCTTTATATCAGGAAAATTTCCAGTATTATTTGTTTGCTTATTTTTTCCCTTCCATTTACTATCATATCACCTACTCAAATTCTCATTGGGTTGGACCTCATGGGTTTGTCTTCTGTATTAGTCATGGTTCTCAAGAGAACCAATGGGTTGTATGTATGTATGTACATTTGGAGAACTGGCTCATGCTATTGTAGCAGCTGGCAAGCCTGCAGTTTGTAAGCTGGGCCAGCCGGCTGAAAATTCCAGCAAGAGTTGATATTGTAGTCTTGTGCTCCAAGGCAATCTAGAGGCAGAATTTTTATCTCCTTGGGACTTTAGTCTTTCCCCTAAAGGCCTTCAAGTGATTGGAGGAGGACCCATCCACACTAGCAGTTTTCTGCATTACTCAAAGTCTGTTGAGCTAAAAATTACTTCCACAGGAACATCTAGACTGGTGTTTGACCAAACAGCTGTGTTCTGTAGCCTAGCCAATTGAATCACATCTCCTGAATCACTTTCTCTTTGTCCATTATTTCTTCTTCCTTTTAGTTTGAGTTCTAGGATACCTTCTCAATATAACCTTCTTAAAAAAACACCTATTTGATGCTTGCAGCATTTACTACTTTTTATAAATTTGGTAATCATATTTTTCGCTTAAAAACAATACTTTTTATATTTTCATAGTTGTAAGATTTTCTCATATTTTTATTGAAAATATGTTTTAATTTGAAATGTGTCTAAGACATTGATATATTTGCTTTGACTTTTTTTCATTGTTTATTTAGAAAAATTAGAAAGCTACAGGAAATTTTTAAGAATAGTTTAATACTGTTAAACCTTTTACCTAGATTGATCAGTTTTTAGCATTTGTCATATTTGGTTTATTTTTCACATATACATGCATTACTTGTCATCATTTGGCTAAACCATTTGAGAGTCAGTTGCAGACCTTATGATTTTTACCTAAATACTTCATCAGGTATTTCTTAAGAACAGGACATTTTTGACATAACTTAAAACAGGTATTGAATTCAGAAAGTGCAACATTGATATAATGCTATCATCTAATATGCACTCTATATTCAAATTTTACCAATTATTTAAATTTTTTTAGCAATTTTTTTCTCCAACTTGTATTCCAGTGAAGAATTATACATGGTTTTTAGCTACCATGTAAGAGATTTTTTGAACTGATATGCTCTTTCTTGACATAAATCTGTTTTATGTGGAAATTTTTCACATTACTCCTGAAAATGAACCTCTTCTTTTCATATATGTGATCATTTTTCTTTGTTTTCTGATCATAAAGAGCAATTCTGTATGTATCCATTATCAGGAGTTCAAAATTTTTGATAAAGATTGCATTAGTCATTTGAAAAAAATGAAACCTAGTAAAAAGTAAAGGAAACATTTGTCTTTTCTCTGTTTCAATATACTCAGTTGAGGTACTCTTGGCTCTAAAATTCAGAAAATAGTTGTGTCTTCCTTTCTTCAATATCACTCTTGAGGGATGATTTTCAGTTGTCACCCGCAGTATTTACAGAACATTATGTTAAGTCCAGTTGAGAATACAAAGTAAGTGTATGGCCCGATTGAATAGACAATAATCACAGAAGACAATTAGAGAGCAGTTATGAGAAATGGCAAGAACTTAGGGAAAGTTCAAAGCCTTGGGACTAAAAAGATAGATAAATTTCAATAATAGGAAAAACATTCCTACTGAGATTTGAGGGCTAACACAGATCATTAAAATTTGACTGTAGCATGACACTATGAATCATTTTGTAAAACTCAAATTTTACTTGAATTCTACTAAAAAAAGGCATATATATCTATAAACTGTTCAGTTTACTCAAGCTTTCATTTCTGTCCTAAAGTTGCTTTTAATGTTGTTATTTTTTATACCTACTATATCTGTAATAATGCCCCCTTTACATTCAAAATGCCTTTTGTTTGTTTTCTTCATGTCTTTTGTTTGTTTTCTTCATCAGTCTTGCTAGAAATTGGTTTACATTATTATCTTCAGCATTTCTCTTCTTTATTATATGTGCCGTTTTAATTGAAAAAATTGATTTTTTAATTTGTTTTATAATTTAATAAAAGAATTTTGGGCAATGACTTTATTACTGTTTTAACTAATTACGTAGGGTGTTTGAAATCAGGTTGATTGTAGATTTTGCATGAACTAAGTCACCTTTTTAGTGTAGTTTAGTGTATAGCTTTGGCAAATGTACATATTATTTAACCACCATCATGGTCAGGATGTAAAGCATCCATTACTCACAAAAAATTCCTTATAACTCTTTGTAGTCAGCCTCTTTCCTCAACTCCAGTCCCTGGCAACAAATGCTTTTCTGTCCTTTTCCAGAATGTCATAGAGGTATAATCACATCATGTGCAACCTTTTGATTTTGGTTTTTTTTCACTTAGCACATTGCATTTGAGACTCATCTATATTGTTATATGAATCAATAGTTCATTATAAATAAGAGGTCTGGTCTATATGATTCTGAACCTTTGACAGTTTTTGAGGTTTAGAATATCATCATTTTTCATGAATGGTCTAATGTGTGCTTGAAAGGAATTCTCTGTATTTTTGGTGCAGGGTTCTATATATAGCTGTTAGAAAAGCGTATTAATTGTGTTTTTCAAATCATCTGTAATCTTATTTCTTCTGGCTAATCCTTGCCTAGAATATATTTTTCATTCTTCTTTACTTTCATACTTTCATGGAATCATTTGGGTTTTCTCAATTCATATATTTAAATATATTTCAGTTTTTCTTTTTCAATTAATATGTTCAGAGTCTCATGTTTTCTTTTAATTTTGTTTCATACTTTCTAGTTCTTTTGTATAGGTGTTATTTATTTCTTTATTTTGTCAGTCATAAACTCTTACTTTTAAAATGTTGTCCGACCATTCTGTGTATGTGTTTGTTCCTGATGTTTATTTTTTCTTTTTTAACTTTACATACCCTTCTAATTGTTGAGATTTTTTAGTTCCTTTCTTGGTTTTAATTTTCTTCATGTGCTTTGGAAATTAGTTTGCAGGCTCATATTGAAGGGAAACTTTTTTCTCTATTACTGTCTTCTGGGCATGCTAATCACGGAGTCAGTGCTTGGCTTGGCCTGTGTTTTAGGAGGCATGCTCTATCTGCATCCTCTCACCTGGGTTTATATAACCTTCAGCTCTAAGAGCTTTTTCAGTCTCTTTTCACAGTTTAAGGAATCACTCCTCAGTGCAGATTTTACCCACTAAGGCTAGGTGAGGTCTTTTGCCAAGTGGTCCTTATAAATTCCCACTACCATGCATATCCACCCCTGGTGTCTCTTGAGTGCTACTAAATCTGAAACCAAAAAAGTCTACGCTATCAACTTGCTTACTACTTTGTGTTTTGTTATATGGGGATTTTTACTTTTAGTGCCAATATATATTTTTAATTTTTCTCTCTATACTTTATCTGTAATTACCAAATATCTGAAATAGAGAAGACTCTAAAATGTATTCTCCTCATGCTCTCTGACCTAGAAGTCCTAGCAATATAGTTTTCCCATAAGACTTTGGAAATTAGGATATGAATGTTTGTCAGACCCATCAGCATCTTTGGTATGTACGTGTCGATTCATTCTGCTGCTTGGTTTAATGCACAGATCTGGTATCAAAACAAGAATATGAACACCAATTCATACTTCAGGGGTGTCACTTCTAGACTCAAATTGAATGGATACAACTTGTGGCATTGGAATTTATTTCCTGTGTGACTCAACTTTGCTAAGCCTTTTGTTACCTCATCTGTATTTATGAGTGTGTATCTACCTCAAAGACTTCTGTAAAGGATTAAATATGGAAATATATAAAATATTAGCATAGCATGTGACTTGTCATAAGCCCTCAATGAGTGTTAGCTGTTATTTAGCTAATGGAGTTGCATGCCCATTTAATTATATAAAGTCACCTGTAGTCATTTTGCTTTGTGAAACACATGTAGCATAAAACTATATTTTAGGTATATACCCAGTATATGTGATACATTCATTGTTCTTTGAAGTTAAATATTACCAGGGTTGTTAAATCCTCTGCACTATGTGTTTAACATTTGATGGATGCTATAAATTATCTTCAGAGTTAATTTTGACTACTACATATTTTCTCCTTACAGACCAACTTTAATACTTAACCTCCTCATCAGATATAACTGTCATTGGTTATCTCTACACTAGTCATGTGTGTATTTATGACAGACTTTGATCATTACATATAACATTGTGATGATAGAAAATCATTTGATCTAAGAATCAAAAGATCTGGATTCAGATTCTGACCTCTGCCAGTCTGTGGAGGTAGGTTTTTATCCAATTGCCTCACCTCGGAACCTCAGTCTCTTAATTTATGAAACAGAGATAATCCCACATACCAGATGTTTATCAACATTAAATTAAGTAAGATATGAGAATGCAGTCTATAAACTGTAAATAGCTCTACAAAAATAAGCTGTGATTGCTTGTCTTCAATACAGGCTTTAGGGAGCTTGTGTGGAAACAGGTAATCCTATGCCTGGAAAGACTATTTCACTTGCAGTCCTCCTGTACATTTTGTAATAACGAAAAACTCTCAGTGAGGTGTCCATGTAGGATGATTCTTAGGTGATGGCAGTGAAGTAAATATACGCTATCTAGTATTTGTATATGAGAGTTTCACTTCTGAGACCAAAGTTTAGACAACGTTGCTTTTTCAAACAGCATACAATATTTAGTTCTTAGCAATTTGATGCAGAAGTAAGGAATCCTAATTTTACTTATGAAGTCAGTTGAGTTGGCATTTTCTTCCCAATGGGATAAAATTATTACATACCTTTAGTGGACTCTGCTGAACAAATCTAAGAACCAAGCTGTTTATCCTTAGTTGATTCCTCTATTTTGAGTCACAAGAAACGTGTTGTTCCCCTAAATCTCCAATATGGTTTTCCCCTTCTTCCTGCAGACTCAAATGTAGCAGAAACTATTGTAAGTGGAATATAAGTTTTACTTTGTTCTTGCTAGAGCAGAACACATTTAAAGTAAAATTGCTTTTGTATCCTGCTACTTTACTGAATTCATTTATCAGTTCTAGTAGTTTCTTGGTGGAATCTTTAAGGGTTCTCTATGTACCGTATCATGTCATCTGCAAATAATGACCGTTTTACTTCTTCCTTTCCAATTTGGATGCCTTTTATTTCTTCCTCTTGTCTGATTGCTGTGGCTGGTGCTTCCAGTACTGTGTTGCATAAGAGAGGTGAAAGGAGACATCCTTGTCTTGTTCCCAGCCTTAAGGGGAACACTTGTAGTTTTCACCCATTGAGTATGATGCTGGCAATGGGTTTGTCATATATGGCCTTTATTATGTTTAGGTACATTTCCTCTATTCCCACTTTACTGAGAGTTTTTATCCTAATGGGTGCTGGATTTTATCAAATGTTTTTTCTGCATCTATTGAATAATGTGATCATGTGGTTTCTATCCTTCATTTTGTTTTTGTGGTGTATCACATTTATCAATTTGTGAATGTTGTAGGAACATTGCATCAAACTAAAAAGTTTTTGCACAGCAGAGGAAACCATCAACAAAATAAAGACAACCTGCTAAATGGGAGAACATACTTGCAAATACTTCTGATAAGGGGTTAATATCCAAAATTTATAAAGAACTTCTAAAACTCAACACCAAAAAAATCACACAATCCAATTTAAAAATGGGCAGAGAACCTGAATAGACACTTCTCCAAAGAAGCCATACAGATGGCCCATAGACACACGAAAAGATGCTCAGTGTCACTAATCATCAGAGAAATGCAAATTAAAACCGCAATGAGATATCACCTCACACTTGTCAGAATGGCTATCATCAATAAATCAACAAACAAGTGCTGGCAAGGATGTAGAGAAAGGGGAACCTTTTGCACTGTTGGTGGGAATTCAGATTGGTGCAGCCATGGTGATAAGCAGTATGGATTTTCCTTAAAAATTTAAAAATGGAACTGCCTCATAATCCAGCGATTCCACTTCTGGGAATTTATCTGAAGAAAGCCAAAACACTAATTTGAAAGAATTTGAGCACCCCTATGTTTATTGCAGTGTTATTTACAATGACCAAGATTTGGAAGCAGCCTAAGTGTCCATCAGTAGATGAGTGGAAAAAACAACCATGCTACATTTACACAATGCAATACCGCTCTGCCATAAAAAGAAGAAAATTTTATCCTTTGCGACAGCATGGATGGACCTGGAGAACATTATGCTAAGTGAAATAAGCCAGACCGAGAGAGACAAATACCATATGATTTCACTCATATGTGGAATCTAATGAACAAAGTGAACTAATAAGCAAAATAGAGACAGGCTCATAGATAGAGAGCAGGCTCACAGCTCTGGGGGGAGGGGATTATTGGAGGGTGGAGGGACCAAATAGAAAAGAAAAAGGACTCGTGGACAGGACAACAGTGTGGGTATTGACAGGGGCCAAGGTAGGGAAGAGATGAAGGGGGTGGGTGGAGGTAGAAGAGGATATAAGGGCAATAAATATAAATGGAAAAATATACTAAAAAGAACTATTAAAAAATAAAGTAAAATTACTGCTTCTTGAAAAGTAAAAGGTTAGGATGTAAGCTTATAGCCCTGCTCAGGTGCCTTTTAACACCTTTCCTTCTTAACTATCTTCTTAACTTTCTGCATAGGGTTTAAAACTCAAACAGTATTAAAAAGGTATTCACTGAGTATGTTGCTTCTATCCATGTCCCCATCTGCTCCCACCACTACTCCCGTCTAGTCAAAGCTATTACTTGTAAGTGTGTGTATCCTTCTGGCACTGCCCTCTAGTCAAAGCTATTACTAGCTTCTTGTATATCCTTCTGGTGTTTGTTCATTGACACAAATTTAAAATTGTAAATGGATATAGATAGAGATATATTCTCACCTTTCTTACTCAAATAATAGCAGTATACACACATATAACATTGTGTGTGTATATATAGCATACTATATAGTATATAATATATAATATTAGTGTAAGATGTATAGTATATAGCCTGCTACATATATTATATATACAATATACATATAGCACTGTGTGTGTGTGTGTGTGTGTGTGTGTGTGTGTGTGTGTGTAGTTTCAGCTGTGCTTATTTTATTGAATAGTTTCTCTTGGAGCTTCCCTTTGTTTTTGCTTGAATGTTAGTACATAAAGAACTTCTTTATTTCTGTTTAGAGCTATGTGGTATTCCATGGAAAGTAGGGACCATAGTTTATTTAATCAGCTCCTCAAGGAGGAACACTTGAGTTTTTCACACTTTTCCTGATACAAACACTGCTACAGTGAAAAATTTCTAACATTGTCACTTAGTACATGTGAGGATATCTATAGGATACACTTTTAAATGTAGGATTACTGGATCAAAGAGAAAGTGCATTTTTAAGAACATTTCTTTATTATTTTAACCACCTCAAAACAACAGAGCGGGGGCATGGGGATGGAGCCTTTTGGTGGAATTATGCAGTTCTGGATTTGGCCCAGGCTTCATCACTCCCATGTCACGTGTCTTTGGGCCAGTCAGTTCCCCTCGTGTGGACTGTACTGGTTTACTCCTCTGCAAAAATGGGAGCAGAGCCTCTTACCTCAACTGGGTAATGATCAAGTTAGATGAAAAATGGATGGGAATTCTCAGCACTGCTCACCGTTACAAAGTGCTGTAATTATTAACCTGGTAATGACCACAGCCATGACTCCCATAGCCTAGGGTCACTTGCTTTTATTTTTTTAATTATCATTCAGTAAAACAGGCTTTTTCTTTCTTTTAATGTACTCTTCTATAAATTTTAACACATGTGTAGATTTGTGTAACCACCACCATAATCTGGAAATCAAATAGTAAATGCATTTTTAATTTTAATAAATATTGTCTATTTACTCTCCGTAAAGACTGTACACCCCCCACTGAACTCCCTGCAACAGCATGTGAGTGATTTTTTCCCCACTGCCTTGGCAAAAGATAGAGTTGGTTGTTTGTTTGCTGTGATTGTTTGTTTGTTATATGGTATTCCCCATGCAGAGACATAAGCAATGAACTAGTGCTGCTCCAGCTGTCTGGTCCTTCTTCTCTTGATTAAAGTTGCTTAAGCCTAAAATGTGAAGCTTAAAAAGAAAAATAAATATTAAACAGAGGCCTTGTATTTTAATTACATTCTAAAGCAGCTACTTTTCCCATCTGCTCCTGAAACAAACAGACAGCTCAGTTTATAGTATTCTGTCATTTTGAATAACTAAGGAATAACTGAAGGAAAGCAGAAAAAGTAGTCTATATTGCGGTTATGTACTTTTGAGATGTTAACTGTTCCTCACTAAATGTTCACAAGTTCAGATACACATATAACTTCTCTTTCCTCTTCCGTAAAAATGTTTAGAAACGAAAGCATGATTAAGAAGATCTTACAATTTTGTATTTTAATTTGTAATCTTACTAAAAGAATGAATGGTGTTAATAGTATTGACATAAGAAAATTGTACTAAAGTGTTTGAAACATTTTCTTTCTTTACTGTAAATATAAGTCACTCATATATAACCAAAATAGCATTGCTTTATACTAGGCTGGCAACCACTGGCCTGCCAGCCAGAGTCAATCAGCAGGCTTGTATCATATGTGTCACATAATCTTTCAAAATTAGGAAATTTTACATTAAAATCCAAATTTCTGGCTTCATTTGAATAACCAGAATGTCTGGCCACGAAAGCCCAGAGTATCCTGTTGATGGGGGGTGCACTCTAATCTACTACACACCTGGCCTCTTCACTTATTTTTCTTGTACTTATACTTTAGAATACTACATAATTTAATTAAACTTTTTGTAAGTCTTAACATCGGTGAGCACTTGTTTTTAAAACTTTTTTTTTAATCCTCACCCGGGGGTATGTTTATTGATGAGAGAGAGAAAAACATCGATGTGAGAGAGAGGCATCAGTTGGTTGCCTCCCACACATACCCCGACCAGGGAGAACCTGCAGCCTTTTGGTGTATGAGACGATGCCCCAACCAGCCAGGCCACCCAGCCAGGGAACAAACACGTCTTCTTATTATGAGTATTTACAGGTTTCTACATAGTATTTAGCAATAATATTTCAGAAAAAAATTCACGAGTATTATGATAAAAGTATTTATTCTTAAAAATATGGAATCTGACTAAATTTAATGGTTGAACTAGTTAACGTAAAGATTTTTTTCTCCTAATAAGTGAACATATTTTCTTACTGTTTTGGAAAACTATCATTGATTTTTATCACTTTCTAAATCACTCTTGTTTTCTTCATGTGATAGATCTATTATTCCCTATTTATGTCATTTGACTTCTAATATATATCTTTAAAATTTTTTCAGTTGCAAAGCCAGCTAATGAGTCTGTTTACCTGAATGTGTATCTACAGAAATTTAGAGAATGCTGGCAATAGTAAAGCCATATTATGAACCTTAAAGACACTGAAATCATTAAAGCCCCTAAAAATGGCTATAAGGAAAAACAAAAACCCTCAGTTGCTGAGAAATGTTACACCAAGGTTAATCAGAGTCATGATCATATTTCTTCTGCATTTCAATCCCTGAGCTGACAAACTAACTGTATAACTTTTCATTGATTTTAATCTTCCAAACTTTGTAGACCACTGTTTGTTTAGATAAGTGTTAATCACTTGTTCATCCAGCACCGTACACTCTCTGCATTAAAATCTTTCATGGTGTAAACAGACATTGAAGATGATAGACATTGCCTTCCTTGTTAACACTGATCCAGAACTATGGAATGCTTTGTTGTGAGCACATTTAATTAAGGTTTACATGTGTGCTGAAGAAGAATTCAGTGAATCTGGTTCTACAGATTTTTAAAATAAAAAGACTTACATCACTTCTTCTATATTGTTATTGTTGTTATCTGAGAATAATTGGCACCAGGGCAAGGAGTCTAAAGGAAATAGGAACTGAAGATCTATGGTAGATAGTGGGGGCAAGGGAATATAAAGGGAAGTTTTAATAGTTCATTAACATGAAAAATATTAAACTGAAAGCTGTTTAAATACAGGTTATAATTTTAACTATGGTAATAATGAAAATCAACAAAGAATGAATGACGTTTTGGGTTTTTTTTATAATTCCTAACACAGTTGACAATACAATGTGAATGTTAACCTTAATGCTAAATTTTCTGCCATGCTTTTAAAGAGGTGCCTTTTGGGGTTGGGGGGAAATATATACATATGTTTGGGAATGGGAGGAATATATATATAGAGAGAGAGAGAGAGTTCTGACTGGTGTTACTCAGTTGGTTGGGCATCATTCTCCAAAGCAAAAGGCTGCTGGTTTGAATCCCAGCCAGGGCACATGCCTGGGTTGCAGGTTTGGTCTCTGGTTGGGTCACATTCGAGAGGAAACTGATTAATGTTTCTCTTTCACATTGATGTTTCTCTCCCTCTTTCTCCCTCCCTTCACCTCTCTCTAAAAATAAATAAATAAAATCTTTTAAACAATATTCAGAGAATTTTTTTCAATTTTTCCAGTGGTTTCTATAATTATTTAATATTTAAATTACTGTCCTTTGGTTCACCCATTGAATCATAATCCTTACAGATTTTTCCTGTTTCATTTTCAACTTGTCTGACTGGCTTTTTGTGTGATTTGTGAAGTATTCAAATACTACTTTCATTAACCTTACAAAATTCTGCATTTTTCCTATATTGACTTTTAGACCATTTGAATCTTATTATTTATATCCATAAATAGCTTCCCAAAGAAACAGATACAGCTACATCATCCAATCATTAAGGAGAGACCAACCAACCAAACTTTTGTCACAATGGGTAAATACAGGGTTTGGTGTTGAACCAGGAAGAATACACATACATGAGTAGGGAACAGTTAGTCAGAGATGCAGACATTAGTCAATATTTTATGCTGTGAGAACTTTTGCTTAGATGAATATTTAGTTAATGGGAACTCCCTGTTTTATCTTTAGTCTTCTAGATATGGAACTGTGGCTTTCTGGGTAGCAGATTCTGAAGTTTTTGAGTTTAATGTGATAGCTTCCCCATCGCTCATAAACTCATCAACTATAATATTCTATTAAATTTCATAAATTTGTATGTATATAAACTCCAGACTGAAAAAAAGTGAATTGATTTCTTTAAACTAATGAGATGGAAATTCATTCATAGCATTGACAAAACTGGGCTGCCCGTGTTGATAGCGGTATTTATTTACCATGATTACTATTCTACTGGCCAAAAAGTTTTTCTGTGTAATAGATATTAGACAAAAGAACATAGTACCTGTTGACTCATTATTGCATTACAGTAGATGCCCCAACCATAAATCCATACCTAGGAAAAGCAAGCCCTGATGACAGGACTGGCTGAACCATAGGTGCAATTAACCACTCACTGCAGGGGTGTATTTAGTACAATTTATCACAAGTTAATTTTTTGTAAGTGAGTTTTGAAGTAGAAATAATAAAAAGAAAAACCAGTTTAATGACCATATTACTGGTCAAATGACATAAACATTGGTTAAACATCAGAATTTTAAAAATTCTGACATTTATTGTTCAAAGACTTTTGTATAATGTTAAGAAAAAGTCTCTTCTAGATTCCCTATATATACATAGTAAGTATTGTAATTAGGAAATAAATCTCATCCTAATCTGAAGTGATTTTTTTTCTCTTCTGAACTTAGAGAAGCTTCATTTTCCATATTGCTTCCTTGACAAATAATTCTGTACGAACTTTGAAAAAGTTTTCAGCTATTTTCAGAAACTTACTTAAATCTCATATCGTTACTGAACTCCTTTGGTGCTTATACTTTTCTAACCAAACTATAAGCCTCTTATAATCCATCATGCTCTCCATTTTATACCATAGTGCCTTGCTAATGGTAGATGTGACCAAAAATTTATTTCATTTGCTTAATAAACACATTTTCTTCCAGAATAAGAAAATTTGACTCGTATTTAATGGTTGATACATTAGTGTCACAAAACTGGGAAAAGCCTTTATAGCAAATGTTAGCCATTACTCCCGTTACTAAACTCACAATGAGTTCTTATTCCCTCATGAGGGAAAGAGGACATGTTAATGAAGTATGCAGAAACAGGTGTGTTCTACACTGCTTGTGGATATAAACTGATACAACCTTTGGAAAGCAGTTAAGATATATATGTATACTGTAAGTCTAAATATATTGGTTATTTTTTCACCTGGTTTCCTCCAATCTATTCTAAAGAAGTTGAGAAAAAGCATTACCCCAAGGAAATTCTGTGACATTATTTATAATAATTAAATTTGAAAAACGCAAATGATATTAATAGTAATAAGGAAATTTTAGTGCAGTAATACAATGATGATATACATAATGTTTGCAAAGAATTTGTCAAAACATGGACTTTTTGTTTAAAAAAATATAGCTTTAGAGATCAAAGTTGGCAGAAGAGTAAGTGAAAGCTATAATAACCTCCCAGGACCAGTCTGGAATTACAACCGAATTGTTGAGAGATCACCCTGAATAACCAACTGAACACTAGCTGAAGAGAGGCCTTACAACCAGGGACAGACATAAGAAAACACTTCATTACAACATAACTGGTAGCAAGTGCGGAGGACACGCAACAGGGCTGGCTGGGCACCCACAGGTTGCCGCTGAAGTGCTGGAGGGATATTTCCTTGGCCAGGATCTTCCCCCTGAGAAGTGTGGGTTCTAAACTCCAAGCTGGGCTCCCTAGCCTACAGCACCAGAGCCAGAAAAGAACCCAGATAACATCCAGCTGTGGAAAACAGCACGGCTTCTGCCAACCAGGGAGAGATAGCTGGAAACACAGAGAGCCTTTTAAAAGGCCAAAGCACAAATTTTCATTTACAACCACTTAGCTTGGGTGCCTGAAAAGGGAGGGCAGAATGGACTAGAGATGCATGAGGAGAGTCTGGGGATGGTAGCTCTGGGGAGAGAACTGAGGAAACAGCCACCAGGATCCATGTGCTGCGTAATTCCCCATATTGCAGGAGCTATCTCTCTCAGGCAAAGCACTCCTCTTTGAATGGCATCAGCCTGAGAGGACTATAGCCCAGCCCACAGGAATCACTCTGCCCCACCCTGTGGTGCTTAAGCTAGACTGCTGATCACATGTTGATTAGATTAACAGCTGATCAGTCTGACAGCTGATTAGTTTAATATCTAAGATGAAAAATGCAAAAAGCAGCCAAAATGGGAAGACAAAGAAACACCATATTTTGGCAGTATAATGTGCACTTTTTGGCCCAAATTTTTGAGGATACAATAAAGATTTGCATTATGCACGTGTAATACTAATTCCATATCTATATAAATGTTTTTATTTATTTTGTTAATGCTTATGCATTAAAAGTATACTATAGAAAGCCATAACAATATCTGTTTGCAAAATAATACTCTGGAATGACAATCAGTTTTGTTTCTAGATATAAATAAATAATTGAATTAAAAAGCTAAAAACGAAAGATTTTTTTCCTGAAAGATTAGGCCAAAAACATGGGCGCACATTATACACAGGAGCATATTATACATGGCAAAATGCAGTAGACCACAAATGAAAGAACAAGAGAATTTTCTAGAACTAGATGAAATGGAAATAAGCAATTTATCAGATAGAGAGTTAAGAATAATGATTATAAGGATACTCAACAGCATGAAAAAAGACATAAAAATCATTAAAAAGGATCAGTTGGAAATAAAGAATGCAATGTCTGAGATCAATAATACACTGGAAGGAATAAAAAGTGGGTTAGATGAAGCAGAGGATTAAATCAGTGTTTTGGAAGACATGGTAGGAAAAAAACAATAAGGCAAATCAGCAAAAAGAAAAAAGGATTTTAAAAAATGAGGAGAGCTTAAGAAACATCCTGGACAACATGAAGTGTAACATTTGCATCATGGGAATACCAGAAAGAGAAGAGAGTGGGCAAGGGATCAAGAACCTATCTGAAGAAATAATGACTGAAAACTTCCCTAATCTGGTGAAGGAAAAAGTCACACAAGTCCAGGGAGCTCAGATAGTCCCAAACAAATTGGACCCAAAGATGCCTACACTGAGATACATCATAATTAAGATGACAAGGCTTAACAACAAGGAGAGAATCTTAAAAGCCACAAGATAAAAGCAGATAGTTACCGGCAAGGTAGCACCAATTAGACTCATCTGAATACTCATTAGAAACATTTCCGACCAGCCGGGGATGGTGTGAAATATTCAGTGATAAAAACCAAGGACCTACAACCAAGGCTACTTTACCCAGTGATGCCATCACTTAAAATCGAAGGAGAAATAAGGAACTTCCCACACAAGAAAAAGCAAAAGGAATTTGTTAACACCAAACCAGTACGTCAACAAATGTTAAAGGGCTTTCTTTAAGAAGAAGAAGAAAAAGAAGAGAAAGGGGGCGGGGAGGGGGGGTGGGACAGAGGAAAACAGTGTAACGATAAAATGGCACTACATACGTATCTATCAGTAATCACCTTAAATGTAAATGGCTTCAGTGCTCCAACCAAAAGACAGAGGGTAGCTGAATGGATAAGAAAACAAGACTCATATATATGTGCTGCCTCCAAGACACCCATCTCAGATTGAAGGATGTACACAGACTAAAAGTAAAGAGTTGGAAAAAGATGTTTCATGCAAATGAAAAAGAAAAAGAAAAGCTGGGGTAGCAGTACTTATATCTCACAAAACAGGCTTTAAAAACAAGTCTGTAGTAAGAGACAAAGAAGGACACTACATAGTGAAAGGGGGACAATCCAACAAGAGGATATAACCCTGGTAAACATTTATACACTTAATATAGGGGCACCTAAGTATGTGAAACAAATCTTGATGGACATAAAAGGAGACATCGACAGAAAATACAGCCACAGTTGGGGATTTTAAAACCCCATTGACTTCAGTGGATTGATCTTCCAGGCAGAAAATCAACAAGGAGATAACAACCTTAAACAACAGACTACATCAAATGGATTTAATTGACATCTTCAGAGCATTTCACCCGAAAGCGGCAGAATGTACCTACTTTTCAAGTGCATATGGAATGTTTTATAGGATAGACCACATGCTAGGACACAAAACAAGTCTCAATAAATTTAAGAAGATTCAAATCATATCAAGCATCTTCTCTGACCACAAAGCTATGAAACTAGAAACCAATCACAAGAACTCTGAAAACCACACACAAACACGGAAGCTAACTAACATGTTATTAAACAATGAAAACGCATCAACAATGAGATCAAGGAAGATATCCAAAGATACCTTGAAACAAATGAAAATGAGGACACAACAATCCAAAATCTGTGGATCATGAGAAAAACAATCCTAAGATGGAAATTCATAGCATAGCAGGCCTATCTCAGAAAACAAGAAAAAGTCTAAATAAACAAACTTCACACTTAAGGGAACTTCAAAAGGAACAACAAACAAAGCACAATGTGAGTAGAAGAAAGGAAATAATTAAAATCAGAGCAGAAATAAATGAAATAGTCTAAAAAAATTATACAAAGGATCAATGAGTCCAAGTACTAGTTCTTTGAAAAGATAAATGAGATTGACAAACCTTTACCCAGACTCATCAAGAAAAAAAGAGAAAGGACCCATATAAATAAAATCAGAAATGAAAGAGGCAAAATAATGACTGACACCAAAGAAATGCAAAGGATTGTAAGAATATATGAACAATTATGTGCCGACAAATTGGACAACGTGGATGAAATGGATCAATTCTCAGAAACATACAATCTTCCAAAAATAAATCAGGAAGAATCAGAGAATCTGAATAGGCAGATTTCACCTAATGAAAGTGAAGCAGTAATCAAAAAATTCCCAACAAACAAAAGCCCTGGACCAGATGGCTTCACCAGTGAATTTTACCAAACATTCCAAGAGGAACTAATACCCCTCCTTCTCAAGCTGTTTGTTTAAATTCAACAGGAGAGAGGCTCCCAAACTCATTTTATGAAACCAGCATTATCCTAATTCCAAAACCAGACAAAGACACTAAAAAGAAAGAAAATTATAGCCAATATCACTGATGAATGTAGATTCTAAAATCCTCAACAAAATATTAGCAAGACAAATACAGCAATGCATCAAAAAGGTCATACAACATGATGAAGTGGGATTTATTCCAGGAATACAAGGATATTACGACATTCGCAAATCAATAAATGTATTCACCACATAAACAAAATGAATGGTAAAAACCACATGACTATATCAATAGATGCAGAAAAAGATTTTGATAAAATCCAGCATCCATTTAGGATAAAAACTCTCAGCAAAGTGGGAAAACGCTTAAACATGATAAAGGCCATATATGACAAACTGCCAGCTTACCATACTCAACAGGCAAAAACTACAAGTTTTCCCCTTAAGTCAGAAACAAGACAGGGATATCCACTTTCACATCTCATTTAAGATAATACTGGAAGTCCTAGCCACAGCAGTCAGACAAGAAGAAATAAAAGGCATCCAAATTGGAAAGGAAGAAGTAAAACTACCTTTATCTGCAAATGACATGATACCATACATAGAGAACTGCAAAGATTCCACCAAGAAACTACTAGAACTGATCAATGAATTCAGCAAAGTAGCAGGGCACAAAATTAATATGAAGAAATCAGTTGCATTTTTATATGCCAATAATGAGCTAACAGAAAGGGAAATTAAGAAAAAATCCCATTCACATTTGCTACAGAAAGATTAAAATACGTAGGAATAAACCTAAACAAAGATGTAATGGACCTGTATTCAGAAAATTATAAGACACTGAAGAAAGAAATTGAAGAAGATACAAATAAGTGGAAGCACATAGTGCGTTCATAGATAGGACAAATTAACATCATTAAAATGTCCATACTGCCCAAAGCAACCTATTGATTCAGTGCATTTTCTATCAAGATTCCTATGATGTATTTCACAGAACTAGAACAGATATTTCAAAAAATTATATGGAACCACAGAAGGCCCCACATAGCAACAGTGAACCTGAAAAAAAAAGAACAAAGTTGGAGGAATCACGCTACCTAATATCAAACTATACTGCAAGTTCATAGTAATGAAAACAGCCTGATGCTGGTATAAAAACAGACACATACATCAATGGAACAGATCAAAGAGCCCCAAAATAAATCCACACCTTTATAGTCAATTAATATTTGACAGAGGAAGCAAGCTCGTACGATGGGCTAAAGATAGTTTATTCAATAATTTGTGTTGGGAAAATTGGACAGATACATGCAGAAAAATGAAACTAGACCACTTCTTACACCGCACACAAGAATAAATTCAAAATGGATCAGACTTAAACGTTGTACACAAAACCATGAAAAATCCTTGAAGAAAACATAGGCAGCAAAATCTCAGATGTTGCTCATACAAATTTTTCATTAAATATATCTCACCAGGCAAAGGAAACAAAATAAACAAACAAACAAATGGGACTACATCAAACTAAAAAGTTTTTGCACAGCAACGGAAATCATCAATAACATAAAAAGATAATCCATAGAATGGGAAAACATATCTGCCGATACATCTGGTAAGTGGTTCATATCCTAAATTTATAAGGTACGTAGAAAACTCAACACCAAAAAAACCAAACACCCCCATTAAAAAATGGGCAAAGACCTGAATAGACACTTCTCCAAAGAGGACATACACATTACCTTTAGACATATCAAAAGATGCTCTACAGCACTAACCATCAGATATGTGCAAATCAAAACCACAATTAGATACCATCTCACACCTGTCAGAATGGCCATCATCAATAAATCAAAAAACAACAAGTGCTGGCGAGGATGTGGAGAAAGGGGAACCCTTTTGCACTGTTGGTGAGAATGCAGACTGGTGCAGCCACTGTGGATAGCAGCAGGGAGATACCTCAAAAAATTACAAATGGATCTGCCTTTTGACCCAGCAGTCCCACTTCTGGGAATATATCCAAAGGAATCCAAAACACTAATTCGAAGGAACATAAGCACCCCTATGTTCATTGCAGATTTATTTACAATTGCCAAGGTATGGAAATAGACCGAGTGTCCTTCAGTAGATGAGTGGATGAAACAACTATGGGACATTTACACAATGGAATTTTACTTGGCCATAAAAAAGAAGAAAATTTTACCCTTTGCAACAGTGTGGATGGACCTGAAGGACATTATACTAAATGAAATAAGCCAGTCAGAAAAAGACAAATAACGCATGTTTTCATTCATATGTGGAAATTAACAAACAATCTGAACTAACAGGCTAAACAGACAGACTCAGATGGAGAACAGATGACAGCTAATGGGGGGAGATTATGGGCTGGACAGATTGAGCAAAAAGGAAAAAGGAGTCAAGGACATAGACAATATTGTGGTGATGGCTGAGAGGAGGGGAGTTTAAGAGGACTAAATGATAATGGAAAAAATATAATAAAGATTATATATTTTTAAAATAATCACAGTCATCAAAATATACATATATATTTGAATATTATGAAGTTCTGGTCAAGATGCTTGAGTAGGTGGAGTAGGTAAATGCTGTGCTCACTACATCCCATGACCACATCAAAATTACAACTAAATTATAAATCACCCACCTTTAGGAACCACCTGAAAACTAGCTGAAGAGAACTCCTATATCTAAGGTTATAAAAAGGAATCCACATTGTGACTGGTAGGTTGGAGATGCAGGATGGACTGCTCCCACACCCACTCGTGGCCTTTAAGAATCGAAAGGAGTATCTCAGCTGCAGAGGTTCCCACTGAAGAGTGAGGGTTCCCAGCCCCACTCCAGGCTACCAAGCCCAAAGCACAAATACTGGGAAGAGGTGTTCACACAACAGCTAGCTGAGAAAATCAGTAGGGACTCTGTTTGGGTGAGATTGGGTCCTTCTGGAGATCCAGGCACTCTCTAAAAGGACCTGAGCTCAGATTCACTCCCAGACACTTTCCCTAAGCTCCAGCAAAGGAGCAGCAGCTCAAAAAGTACTAGGGACATACAGGGGTGGTAGGGGGGACTGAATTGTCTGACTTCAAAGTGAAGGCTGGAGAGGCAGCTCTCTCCATACTAAAGTACCTGCAGGTGCCATTGTTCCTTTGTTGATGGCTCCCCTCACCCAGCCTGTAGATGCAAGTGGGCAACAAGTCTGAGTCTCCATTAAGCATGCTAACATAGCTCTCGCCCCACCCTGGTAATTCCCTGAGAACCCCCACCCAGCCTGAACCTATTTCAAAGGGTAATACACACAAGCTGCTAATCTGGGCCTGTACTGCAGACTTTCCCAAAATCTCTCAAAAGCCCACAAATCCCAAACAAGCAATAACTAACCTGATTGAGCCTTTTACCTCTTGCTAATCATCCCTGAGCCTAGCACTAGAGGCATCCATCCTCACTTCACACCATAACCATTCCCAGGTGCCTCCAAGCCCAGTATAGGCAGCTACCAACTGCAGATCACTTTGTATCTCCTACCAGGTGGCGCCAGGGCAGAAACAGGCAGCGGTTACCCTGGGACTGCACCAGAGCTCCTCCCAAGAGAACCTAGAACCAACACATGTGAAGACCACCTTGAGACCTCAGCAAACCATCACCACCCAATTAGCACTACGAATACCTCACCCAAAGCATGGACTCAGCAGGCACCTGAGCCCCACTACAGCTGACCCACTTCATTAGGTCAGCCCCTGCACAGTTTATTGTAGTTTTGTGCAGTCCTCACAGCCAGCCAGCCTAAGCGTCAACACAACCACTGATGTGCCAGTGGCAGTCAAGGCTCAGCCACAATAGGAAAGCGCACACAGCCACAGAAGGGACAAACTTGGAGCACTCAGCTTAGGAGAACAAGGAGACAGTACCAGTGGGCTCCATACAACACCTACTATGTAAGGATACTCTACCAAGACTGGGAGACATAGAAGATCTACTTAATGCATAGAAACAAACACCGAGAGGTGATCAAAATGAAGGAAAAGGACAAAACTCCAGAAAAAGAACTAAACAGAATGGAGGCAAGCAATCTACCACATACAGAGTTCAAAACATGCTTATGGGGATGCTAAACCTATTTGGGGAAAGAATAGATAATCTCAGTTATAACTTCAACAAAGTGATAGAAAACATAAAAAAGGAAATAGAAACCCAAAAAAATAAAAAATGAAGAATACAATATCTAAAATGAAGACTACATTGGAAGGAATTAAAAGCTGATTAGGTAAAGCAGAGAACTTAATCAGTGATTTGGAAGAAAAGGTAGCAGAAAACATCCAATCATAACAGCAAAGAAAAAAAAAGAAACCAAAAAGTGAGGACATTTTAAGGGACCTCTAGTACAACACCAAGCATACCAACATTTGCATCAGAGATACCAGAACAAGAAGAGAGGGAAAAGATTGAAAACCTATTTGAAGAAATGACTGAAAACATTCCTAACATGGTGAAGGAAATAAACATAAAATTCCAGAAAATGAAGAGTCCCAAACAAGATGAACCCAAAGAGGCCACGCCAAGACACACTATAATTAAAATACCTATTGTTAAAGACAAAGAGAATCTTAAAAGAAGGAGTAAAGCCGTTAGTTACCTACAAGGGAGCTTCCATAAGACCATCAGCTGATTTCTCAACAGAAACTTTACAGGCAAGAAGTCACAAAATATTCAAAGTGTTGAAAATGTCCTATGACCAAGATTAACCTACCCAGCAAGACTATCATTTTAAATAAAAGGAGAGATAAAGAGCTATCCAGACAAGAAAAAGCTGGAGTTTTACACCACCAAACCAGTATTTCAAGAAATGTTGAAGGGACTTCTTTAACAAGAAGAAGGAAAATAAGGATCAAAAATGTGGATAATAAAATGGCAATAAATACTTAGCTATCAGTAATCACTTTAAATGCAAAGGCATTAAATGCTCCAATCAAAACACATAGGGTGGCCGAATGGATATGAAAACATGACCCATATATATGCTAACTACAAGAGACACACTTTAGATTGAAAGAGACAGACTGAAAGTAAAAAGATGCAAAAAGATATTTTAGGCAAATGGAAATTTCAAAATGCTGCATAGGAATACTTAATATTAGACAAGATAAGCTTCAGAGCAAAGGCTATTACAAGAGACAAAGAAATACATTTCATAATGGTGAAGGGATCCATCTGACAAGAGTATATAACCCTTGTAAATATCTGTATTCATAGTGTAAGAGCACCTAAATATATAAAGCAAATATTGATGAGCCTGAAGGGTGAGATCAACAGTAATATGGTAACTATAGGGGACTTTAACACCCCATTAAAATCAATGGATAGACCATGCAGACAGAAAAATCACAAAGGAAACAGTGGCCTTAAATAGTAGATTAGACCAGACAGATTTAAGTGATTTTTTTTAACATTTCACCCCAAAGCAGCTCAATATACCTTCTTTTCAAGCCCAAATGGAAAAATTTCCAAGATACAACTGATATTAGGCCACAAAACAAGCTCAGTAAAATTAAGAATGTTGAAATCACACCAAGCATCTTTACCAACCACAGTGATATTAAAATAGAAATCAAGTACCAGAAGAAAATGGAAAAACACACAAACACATGAAGGCCAATACATGCTACTATATAATAAATAGGTTAACAATGAGATCAGGGAATAAATCGAAGGGCACCTTGAAACAAAAAAAAATGAGAACACAATAACTTCAAATCTACTGGATGCAGCCAAAGCAGCTCTAAGAAAATTCATAGCAATAAAAACTCACCTGAAGAAACAAGGAAAATCTTAAATAAGCAATGTAATCCTACATCTAAGGAACTAGATGTAAAAAATTTAAAAACCCAAAACGAGTATAAGGAAGGAAATAATGAAGACTGAGATGGAAATAAGAGTCTAAAAATATATAGAAGTTCAATGAAAACCAGAGGTAGTTTTTTTAAAAGATAAACAAAATTGATATACCTTTAACCAGACTCTCTAGAGAAAAAGAAACAGGACCCAAATAGGTAAAATCACAAATGAAAGGGAAGTGAAACTGACACCACAGAAATGCAAAGGATTATAGAAAATATTTGAACAATTATATGCCAACAATTAGGCAATCCAAATAATGGATACATTCCTAGAGTCATTCAATCTTTTAAGACTGAGCCAAGAAGAAACAGAAAATCTAAACAAACCCATAAGTACTAAGGAAATAGATCAATAATCAAAAAACTCCCAACAAACCAAAGTCCTGGACCAGATTGTTTAACAGTTGAATTTTAGCAAATACTTGAAGAATTAACACATCCTTCTAAAATTATTCCAAAAAAGTCAAGACAAGGGAAAGTTCCCAAGCTTATTTTACAAGACCAGCATTCCCCTGATTTCAAACCCAGTGACATTACAATAAAAGAAAATTATAGGGCAGTGTCCCTGATGAATATAGGTGCAAAAATCCATAATAAATATTAGCAAATCCAATTCAGCAATACAGTAAAAATATTGTACACCATGATCAAGTGGGATTTATTCCTGGGATGCAAGGTTGGTTCAATATCTGCAAATCAATTAATGTATACAACACATAAACTAATTGAAGGATAAATATCACATGATTATTTCAGTAGATGTGGAAAAAATCCAGCATCCATTTATGATAAAAACTCACCAAAGTATAAATAGATCCAAAATGCTAACTCAAAAAAAATCCAAAATGCTTACTTAAAAAGAAAAAAAAATACCCAACATGATAAAGGCATATATGACAAACCATAGGTTACATCATACTCAGCAATGAAACGCTAAAATTGTTTTCGTAAATTCAGGAACAAGACAAGGAGGCCCACTTCTACCACTTTTATTCAGCATTGTATTGGAAGTCCTAGTCACAAAGGAGAAAGAAAATAAAATGCATATGAATTGGAAAGAAAGAAGTAAAACTATCATTGTTTGCAGATGGCATGATATTATATAATGAGTATCCTAAAGATTCAACAAAAAAAAAAACTATTAGGATTGATAAATGAATATAGTAAAGTAGCAGGATTACAAAATTAATATCCAGAAGTCAGTTGCATTTTTATACATCAATAATGAACTATCAGAAAGAGAAATTAAGAAACAACCCCATTTACAATTGCATCAAAAAAAAACAAAAACTAAGCATAGATTTAACCAAGAAGGTAAAAGAACTGTACTCAAAAAATTGTAATATGTTAAAGAAAGAAATTGAAGAAGATATAAATAAATGGAAGCATATACCATGTTCATGGATAGGAAGAAATTATATTGCCAAAATGTCCATACTTACCAAAGCAACCTATAGATTCATCACAATCCCTATCAAAATATGAAGACATTTTTCGCAGAACTAGAACAAATAATCCTAAAGTCTACATAGAACCACAAAAGACCTCAAATAGCCACAGCAATCTGTAGAAAGAAGAACAAACTTGGAGATATCACACACTACCTAATATCAAACTATACAACGAGGTTATTATAATTGAAAAAGGATAGCTCTGGCATAAAAACAAACACATAGATCAATGGAACAGAATAGAGAACTCCGAAATAAATCCACGCCTATATGGTCAGTTTATGTGTAACAAAAGAGGCAAGAATTTATAATGGGTTAGAGACAGCCTCTTCAGTAAATGGTGCTGGGTAAAAAGGAAAGATATGTACCCCCCAAATGAAACTTTCTTATAGCACATACAAGGATAAACTCAAATGGATTAAAGGCTTAGCTGAAGGCCCTAAACCATAAAATTCCTAGAAGATCACATAGACAATAAACTTTGTCATTGCTCTTAGTAATTTTTAAAATATATTTCCTTAGGCAAGGGAAACAAAAGAAAAATAAACACATGGGACTACATTAAACTAAAAAGTTTTGCACAGTGAAGGAAACCATCAACAAAACAAAAAGACAACCTACCAAATAGAGATTTGCCAGTGATACATTTGATAAGGGATTAATATCCAAAATATGTAAGGAATGCATACAACAACACCAAAAAGACAATCCAATTAAAAAATGGACAGAGGACCTGAATAGACATTTCTCCAAAGAGGACATAGCCAGTAGACATGAAAAGTTGCTCACCACCACTAAACATCAGAGAAATGCCAATTAAAACCATAATGCGGTATCACCTGACACCTATAAGAATGGCTATCATCAATGAATCAACAAACAGCAAGTCTTGGAGAGGATGTGAAGAGAAGGGAACCGTGGTGACTGTTGGTGGAATTGCTAATTGGTGCAGCCACTATAAAATAGTATGGAAACTCCCCAAAAATTAAAAATAAAAAACCCTTATAACCCAGCAATTACACTTCTGAGTATTTACCAAAAAAAATCTAAAATGCTCACCCCCCAAAAAAAAATGTATCCCTATATTCATTGCAGCATTATTTATAATAGCCAAGATACAGAAACAACATTGCTATGAATCCATCAATAGACAATTGAATAAAGAATAAATGATACATATACACAGTGGAATAATACTTGGCTCAAAAAAAGAATGAAGTCTTACCATTTGTGACACTGTTTGTGGATAAACCTAAAGGGTATTATGCTAAGTGAAATGAGTCAGATGGAGGAAGACAATACCTTATGATTTAATTTATATTTCAAAACTAAAAAAACAAATAAAACAGAAACAGACTCATTGATTCAGAGAACACATTGACAAATCGGAGAGCAGTTCGTGAACCGGGTGAAATAGGTGAAGGCGTAAAGAAGTTCAGATTGGCATGAAAAAGTAGTCTTAGGGATGTAAAGTACAGCATAGGGAATATAGTCAATAATAACATAATAACTCTGTATGACACCAGGTAGGTACTTGGCTTATGAGGGTGATGAGTTCCTGAGTTACATAAATTTCCAATCAGTATGCTGTGTATCTGAAACTAATATAAAATAATATTAAATGTCAGCTAGATTGAAACATTAAAAATAAATAAAACACAAACTGTCTCATTTAGTATATGTTGTATATTTTTAAATCTAGTTTGATAGTCTGCATTTTGATAGATTTAATTCATTCACATTTAATGTTATTTCGATATTTAGATTTATGCCTAACATTTTATTATTTGTTTTTAATGTATCTTACCCTTTTTGTTTATTCCTATTATTTCTTTTTTGAAATAAGTAATGACATTATTTTTTTTAGTTATTAGCGATTGCTCTTGAAATTACCTTACCCATATTAACTCATCAGATTCTACCTCACATTTATACTAACTTAATTCCAGTGCAATTAAAAATAGTATTTCTATATAGCTCTATTTTCTCCCTTTTTTGTGCTATTATTGCTGTGCACTCACATCTATATATGTTACAACCCTAACAGTACACTGATGTAATTATTAGTTTGAATATCTTTATGTCTTTTAAAGAAGAGAAGAAAGAGGAGCAAGTACAGAGTTATAGAGTTTGTCATTTTAACCTTCTTATATACCATTTCTCATTCTCTTTATTCTTGTGGACTTGAGTTAAAATCTAGTGTCATTTCCTTGCTCCCACTGACTTCCTTTGTGCTGTTATTGTCAAATATGTTACAATTCTACATCTTAGAAACCCAACAATATGTATGTAATCCTACAGTATTGTTGTGTATAATTCCTTTTTAAGTCAACCAGAAGAAATTCACGTTTTTGCTTTCTTATAACGCCGTAATTTCATTTACTGGTGCTCAACTTTTTGTTTGGAGTCATATCACCACCTGCAGTCACTTGCTTTCAGCTTGAAAAACTTTCTTTAGTAGTTTTTGTGATGTAGGTTGCTACCAATGATTTCTCTCAGTGTTTTGTTTATTTTGGAACATACTGATTTCACCTTCATTGTCAAAAATTCCTTTTGCTGGATATAAGTTTTTGGTTGGCAGAGGTTTGGGTTTTTTCTTTCTGGTAGCACTTTGATTATATAATCCCATTGCATTCTGGCCTTCATTATTTCTTAAGAATCAGCTTCTGATATTATCGGATTTTTCTGTTATGTGATGAGTTATTTTTCTCTTGCTGCTTTCAAGCTTTGTCTTTGTCTCTGTCTTAAAACTTTTACTATGATGTGTCTCATTGTGGATTTCTGTGTGTCCCACTTGGCATTCATTGAATTTTTTAGGTGTATCAGTTATGCTTTTTATCAAATTTAAGAAGTTTCTAGCTATTAGTCCTTTGAATAATTTTTCTAGTCCTTTTTCTCCTGTCCTTCTATTATACCCAGTTATGCATATGTTGGTGTATTTAGTGGCGTAGCACATCTCTCTAAAGCCTATCCATTTTTTAGCTCTTTTTCTCTGTTCTTCAGAATGCATTATGCCTGTTGATCTGTCTTTCAGTTCATTGATTCCTTCTTCTGACAGTTTAAATGTACTATTGAATCTCTCTAATTAATTTTTATATAAATCATTATACGTTTGAAGTCCAGAATTGTCATTTGTTTTTTTAATATAATTTCTATCTCTTTAGTAACCTATATCTGTTGAAACACTGTCATCATATTTTGCTTTAGTTCTTTTAACATATTTTAATGGCTCCTTTGAAGTCTTTGTTTTCTGACATCTGGACTCTCCCAATTTTTGTTCACTTTTCCCCCTTTTTTGCTCATTGTTTTTTGTATGTCTTGTAGTTTATTTGTGAAATTGGACATTTTGTATAGCATATTATAATAATTCTAGATACTGATTAGAGGACTTTTTGTTGTTGTTTATTTGTTTAATGACTTTTTTTTTCTTTAGACTATTTTAGTGTAGTTTATTCCCTCCACTGTGTCAAGCTTCTGATAACACTCTTCAGTTTTCAGACATGCCCATGGACACGTTCATCCTTGAATGGCAGTAGTTATAACAGAGCTCTCTTTGACTGTCTCTTTCCCTGACTCTGATATGCTGTTTCTGTTGGTATCTCACATGTCTGTTAAGCTCCAGTGATTTCAAGTGGGACACTCTATTTTTTTTATAAGCCCAAGGACACACATTATTCCAGAGGCTGATCAAATTAAATTATGGCACCTTTGCTAGAACAGTGTTCAGGCCAATCTTTAAAGTTTGTTCTGACCCTAAGAGGACTCTTCATAGTTGCACCTTTTCTTGTTTATACCTCCATTTTCTTGGGACTTTTTTTTTGTTTTGTTGAATAACTGATAAATCTAGTCATTTCGTATTGTGCACTTATGTGGCCTACTGTTTGCTTATTTGTCTCATGGAGTTTCTTGCTTCCTCTTATTTGCTCACCAGTGAAGTTTCCATTGATTCAAGACCTCCCTGGAGCTTGAACTTTCCCACACTAGTTTTACAGTAAGTCAGTTTTTTAGGGAAAGCTTGGGAGCTCTGTTTTTTTGGCCTGCTCTTCCTCATGGGCAAAATCTTTAAGCCTTTGCTCTAAACCTAGAGAAGAGACAGGTGCCTACTTTTCTTGGAATGGCATCCATATTTTTTGAGCAGGGAAATTGGCAGAGCAGTAGCCTCTGATCCTGGCTTGCCCTCCTTGTGTAGATCTTCTGCTGTAAGACAGCTGGAGCAAGGATGTGGGAACCCAATGTTGTCAGCCTACCTCACCTTGAATAAAACTTATAGTGAAGCCTGGGTGCAGGAAGGGAATCTGTGACCTCTCAGCTGTACTTGCTGGAATTTAGTCTCTTAACACATAGCTAGGGTCGTGAGAAATGTTGACGACCTGCTCTTCTCTGGGAGATACCATAGCCCTTGACTGGGAGCAGGGTGCCCTCAACTATGTTTTATCTGGAATGAAATCTCTGTCTTGCTGAGCTGGAGGGTACAGGTGATGGAGGGACTGGGAAGACTCAAGTGCCAGTGACCACCACTGTTTTTACAAAGATTGAGTAAATTGTCTTATGTAAATGTTTCTTCATTTTCTTTGTGCCTTTAGGACAATTTTCAGAAATTTTAAGTGATTGTGATTTTATGTTGCCAGTTAACAGTTGTTTCACTGGTGAACTCCTCACTCCTCATCCATTCCGGAAGTGAATGTGGGCCATTAACTTTTAGAAGGTATCCTATCAAACTCTCAGTTGTTCTCAGAAGGATCTTTATTACTTTGTGATTTATAATTTATTAATATATTGATTATAGTTCTAGAAGTCACCATCATCATGCCACAAACCACTTTGTACACTACAAATCCATGAATTACAGCATCCCCAAATATCATTAATATATGTATAGAATTAGAGCCACATGCATGAATAGGTGCAACCTCACTTAAGGTCACCAGTTTATAGATGATGATTTGTAGGTCATATGCAACAAAAAGGAATAAGAAATTCAGTATCACAGGCAATCTCATTTTTTTGTGATATTACCTCTATCCATATCCAGTGTGACAAAGGAGGGATTGGGAAACCCTTCCCTTTTTCTGAGAAATGATGATCCCCTGGTTAACCCAGGCCAAACAAGGCCCTCCTTTCTTCCCCAGCAGCCATTCTCTTCCGAGAGCTTCACTGGCAAAAGATGAGATTTGCTCTGTCCTTTGTTTAAAGTTAGTTTCTCTAAAGTTCTTTAGAATTTTAAAACTTATAAAGTTAAATGTTCAGAGTTTAATTCTAAAGTTAAAGAATTTTAAGAGTTTTCTATTCACGGCACCCAATTTCCATCGACTACAATGCTCCACTCCAATTTGCCCCAAAAAATGGGAGGAAACAATCTTTGGAACTACTATTTGATTAAGCCTTTAGGCATCTGTATACAAGATATAGAAAAGTTTCAGTTTTATTCTATTTTCTTGGGGATATCTTTCTTCTGCTTTACTTAATAATTGGTATCCAGTTATTTTCTGTTGTCCACTGAAGTGTTATATAATGGGCTAGCCAAAATGTTTGGGTTTTGTTTTTTGTTTTATTTTGTTTTTCGATAAGATGGCTCTAGAAGTGCTTCATTGTCTTTAACTTCATTCAAAACAACTTTATTAGATTGTACTGTGACAACTGTCATATCGGTATGCATTTTTTAAAAATTTATCAAAGTTGGTGAATTTTTGCATAGCCATTTTAATAATGAAGATGGAAGAAACTATGGAATATTGTTGGCATGTGATGCTTTATTATTTCAAGAAAGATAAAACGCAACTGAGACTCCAAAAAAAAATATTTATTCAGTGTATGGAGAAGGTGCTATGACTGACCAAATGTGTCAGAAGTGGTTTGTGAAGTTTCATGCTGGAGATTTCTTGCTGACAGTGCTCCACCATTGGGTAGAATGGTTGAAGTTGATAACAATCAAATCGAGACATTGAGAGCAATCAACAATTCTGCCACACAGGAGATAGCCGACATACTCAAAATACCCAAATCAATAAAGTTATTGGTGAAAATGAAAAACATGTCTTATTTTATGGAAAAAACTAAATGGATTTTTTGGCCAACTGAATATTTCACCCACATGCAGCGTTAGTAACTTTTTATGTTGTACCATTCTCATTTTAAAAAATATCTGGTGACCTGTAGAATAAACTTCAGACTGTTCAAGAAATCATTCATAATCTTTCCCATTTGGCCATAGTTTACATGTTTTACCTCATCTCTGATCTTCTGCCTGTGCTCCACTTATACTGGGCAAGACACTTTCTACTTTCTCCAAGTACATCATTTATTTCACTTGCCCAAGCTTTTGATATCAGAGATGCTTAACCAAGTGATTGCAACAGTGTCCTAATAATAATGTAAGAATCCAGGGCCCCAATCCACTCCCATTGAATCAGAATCTTCATGTGCAATTATTTTTTAAAAACTCTTCAATTGATTGTAAAACTGTTTAAGAACTACTGCCATTCTCTTTTATCTCCCTGCAATGTCCTCCCTATCTCTATTTCTTGCTTTCACTTTGCCTTAAAGAAATCTTGCCCAACAAAAACAGGCAGAGAGAGACAGAGATCTTAAAACTAAAATATTACCGTATCTGAAAAGTTTTCCTCAATTCCGTCTCCATTCCCAATCTAGTAGATACATGTTATTGTTCTTGGCTAATAAGTATAGAGCCCTCTTCTATGCTTAGGATGCCTCCAACCTTATGAATTAGATACACTTCCACATTAGAGGCTCAGAATGCCAACCACTTACTATCCTAGCCTTTCTCACACATTGAGCATGAGTAAGCAAGACTGCCAGTCAAGCATGCACACCACAGGCTTCAAAGCAAAAGCTAGTCTTGGAAAAAGAGACCACAGACTCCATTTTTGGAAGAGGTAGTAGTAGCAGCAGCAGCAGCTACATCCAGTTCCAAATATAACAGAAAAGTTATTCTAGTGACTACATCCAACTTGCAACTTCCAAGTAGGAGCATTGCACACTTCAGCTTTTCCTGGCTGGCAGCCTCCAAAGCTGATTCTGTAGCTTCGTATCTTTTAATAAATTTATTTTCTGCTGAAATTGGTTTGGTTTGTGTTACTGGTAACTAAGATACAGGGACACCTAATAGAATAATTACCTCTCAGTGCCCCTCATAGCACTTCATTCACAGGCCAATATAGCAATAAATCGTACTGTCTTATAGTTAATTGCCAGTAGAATATGGGTTAAGTCTGTCAAGAGGGAAGGAAAGAATATTCTGTGCAGGAAGCCATGTGGCTGGGAGGAACATAGACAATACCAGGGACTGTAGGGACAATGTATCTGGAAGATAAAATGAACTAATTAGTGAAAGGTGTGACTAGATAGAAAGTTGTTAGAGGAATGAAGTAACTGGATCAACCTAGCGCTGCAAGATCATATGAAGACATTTTTATTTTAAGTGTAAGAACAATACAAAGATATTGAAGGTTTTCAGATAGCCTGTGTGATGATCAGATTAGTATTTTGAAAAAAAATTAGTGGCATGAAGACTAAATTGAAGGTGAGGAAATACTGGCGATTTAGTCAGTTTCGAGAGCTTTGCTTATAGAATTAAGAGGTTCTGCACTGCTCCGAGGTGTTCATTGCCTCCTGGCCATGTCTTCCTACTAACCCTAAACCTTTCCTTTTGGAGCAATTCAAAGGGAGGACCTCCCCTCTCCCACCAGACAACCCTTTAAACTTTGAAGCCAAATAAGATGCAGAACAGGCCAAGGCAATATTTTCTCCATATTTCTTGCCATTATTAATAACCAGTACTAATATAGAGACTTAAATTTATCAAGTCCATTTAATTTCATATAACTTAGATTGGATTTTTTGATATTCAGTTATTAAAGTAGTTCTGCTTTTGTTTGTTTATTTTTTGAAGAGTTGGGCTACCTTTCATCTTACTCTTTTAAAACTAAAAATGAAAACTAAAAAGGGATATACCACATTGAAACATGCTGATAATGTGTCTTTATATCATTTTATACATTATTACATATCATATGTATGTATTTCAAGAGCTAATCAAAATTAAGTTTGAATCTAGTCTTTGTATTTTGTTTCAGGGAGTGAAATGATTGTAGATAGCCAGATTGCAGGTGGTCAGCCATATAATTGGAACTGCTACTGCTTTTAATATGTACAACTTTCTGAATTTCAGCAAATCCCCAAATCATTACAAAAGACATTCATTGGTAAATGAAACAGTTTGGGTTTTCACTCATTAGTATAGTCAAAAGCCTTTAAGTTTCTGAAGAATAAGTTTACCCTTCTAGAAAATCTTTCCAAGCGTACTTTAAAAAGCAATATTCTAAAGAAAGGCAAGGCTTAGGGTGGCTAATATATGCAAAGCTGGTAGGGAGAAGTCTCTGAGGTCACCCATCAGGCCTGAGTGCTCATCACAACAGCACAGCAGGGGCAAGGAGAGAAACCAGAGGTTAAAGGCTGAGACAGACTTTTCCAGGTTCCAGACTGTTACTTCATCAGTGATTTTGTTTGATCTTATTTATCCACATTGTTTCTTGGTTATTTTAAATAACAAAGAAAAGTATAGAATTTGATTAACAAAAATGCGTATTCTTTATCCAAACTACTTTAAGGAAATAATTTGGTTGAACATATGAAAATACTGCTTTTGTAAATCAGAAATGATTGCACTTGGCAATTTCATATGGTTCAACCTATTAAAACTTATTAGTGCACTGTAACATACCATAATGTACAGCATACCACTGAGTTGGCTCGTTCTCAGTACACTTAGATATATTTTTCTCCATTTTTGTTATCAACAATTAATTATAACAGAAAAATTTACTTTTATCAAATAATCTTTTTTCTCATATGTTTTATTCTACTTTTATATATTTTATTGATTGTGCTATTACAGTTGTCTCATTTTGTTCTCCCCTTTATCCCCTCCACCCTGCACCCCATCCCATCATCCCCATGTCAACATTTTCCTGCTACCACTTTCCCAGCCCCACCCCTCCCCAACTCACACCCTCGATCCTTCTCCCCCCTTTGGCTTTGTCGATGGGTCCTTTATGCATGTTCCTTGATGCCCCTCTCCCTCCTTTTCCCCTGTCATCGCCCTCCCTCCTCCCCTCTGGTTACTGCCAGTTGTTTTTTATTTCAGTATTGCTGGTTATATTTTGCTTGCTTGTTTATTTTGTTGATTAGGTTCCACTTATGGGTGAGATCATATTGTGCCATAAGCACTTGCTGTGGACATTTGAAAAAAATTATCAAACTCAAATGAGACTCTTTTATGTTTTATTTTATTTTATTTTCCGTATTTTAATCTTCACCTAAGAACATGCCCATTGATTCCAGAGAGAGGGCAAAGGAGGGTCCAAAGAGACTTTTTAATATTGTAAGGAGGCTTCCAGTCAAGATGGCCACATATGTAAATGTGGTACTCAATCCTCCCACAACCACATCAAAATTTAAACTAAAAAACGACCATCATTCAGAACTTCCTGAAATATAGTTGAACAGAAGCCCTACAACTAAGGATATAAAAAAGAAGTCCCATTGAGACTAACAGGAGGAACAGAGACAGGAAAGGGATACCTATGTGTGGTGGATAAAAATCGAGAGGAATATCTCAGCTGTGGAGGTCTTCCCTAAGAAGCAAGGAGTCCCAGCCCCACACCAGACCTTCTAGCTCAGGATTCCAGTCCCAAGTCTCCATAATATCTGGCTGTAAAAACCAGCAGGGATTGTGGCTTGGTGAGACAGAATGCTTTTGGAATCCCAGAGAGTTCCTCCAAAATTACCTGCCCACCTTGGAGATCCAAAAAGCCTCCACCACACCCAATTTATGGCCCACCCAAGCTGCTTTTCCATAAAAATGGCTGGTCTTAGCTCCTAAATCCTGTCAAACAAGCAACATCTAGCATTAGCGAGCCCCGAGCAGCAGCCAGATTAGAGTCACAGATTGGCTTCACCTAGGAATCTCCAAGCCCAGCACAACTAGCAGCCATCTCAGATTCCTTTACAGTTCAGGCAGGGTGGCCCTGGGCAAATACAGGTTGGGGCTGACCTTAGCCTGCACCACCCAAGAAACCCCAGGACCAGTGCTTACCCAGTGGACAGCTACAGGCCACTTCGGAGCACTGTCACCCTGCCCCTGCACAGCTGATCCTCCATGGAGGGTGGAGGTTGGTGGTCAGTAGTCACAGCCAGTACCTGCAGCTGACTGGCCTAGGTAAATTCCTCCCATTGATCTGCCAACAGCAACCAAGGCTCAACTACAACAGGAAGGTGTACTCAGCCCACACGAAGTGCGCACCTCGAGTACCCAGCTTGGGTGATAGGGGAGGCTGTGCCACTGGACCCTACAGGACACCTACTACATTAGACCACACTACCAAGACACGGAATCAAAGCAGCTCTACCCAATATATAGAAACAAACACAGGGAGGCGGCCAAAACAATGAGACAAAGAAACATGGCTCAAATGAAAGAACAGATCAAAACTCCAGAGAAAGAGCTAAATGAAATGGAGATAAGCAATCTGTCAGATGCAGAGGACCTCAGCAGCATAATAAAGACCCAGTCAGAAACAAAGGTGTCACTAATTGAAATAAAGAACAATGTACAGTGAAACAAGAGTAGAATGGATGAAGCCAAGAATCAAATCAGTGATTTGGAACATAAGGAAGGAAAAACCAACTAATCAGAACAACAAGAAGAAAAATAAATCCAAAAGAAATGAAGGTAGTATAAACAGCCTCTGGGACTTCAAGAGGTCCAGTGGTCGCCTCATAGGGGTACCAGAGGAGAAGAGAAAGTGCAAGCAATTGGAAATGTATCTAAAAAAAAATAGTGAAAAAATACTTCCCCAATTTGGTGAAGGAAATAGACATGGAAGTCCAGGAAGCACAAGAGTCCCAATTATGATGGATGTGAAGAGCCCCACTCCAAAAAACATCATTATTAAAAGACCAAAGGTTAAAGATAAAGAGACTCTTAAGAGCAAGAGAAGAGAAGTTAGTTACCAGAAGGTTGCCAAATGGGAGAGGAGCGGGGGAGAATAGGTGAAGAGGCGAGGGGATTAAGAAGTACAAATAGGTAGTTACAGAATAGCCATGGAGATGTAAAGTACAGTATAGGAAACAGAGTAGCCAAGGAACTTATACCCATGACCCATGGACATGAACAATAGTGGGAGGATTGCCTGAGGGATTGGGGGCACTGCATGGAGGGGGACAAATGGGGAAAGTCAGGACAAGTGTAATAGCATAATCAATAAAATATAATTTAAAAAATAAACTGTCCTGCCCACAGACTCACTCAGACTCATTCACTCTGAGTTCTAATACGAGGGCAGCAGCTCAGAAGGCACCAGGGGCATATGGAGAGGAACTTAATTGTCTGGCATTAGGGTAAGAGCTGGAAATGCAGCTTTTTCCCCAGACAGAAGTGCTGGCAGAGGCCATTATTCCTTTTCTGAGCCCTCCCCTGACACAGAGAGCAGGCAGGCAGGCGCCATATTTGAGTATCCATCAACCTGGCTCACACTGTTCACCATGCCCCAGTGATTCCCTGAGATTCCACCCCACCCAACCTGTGGGCCCACCCAAGCTGTTTCCAGTGGCTTTTCCAAATTCATGGCCTGTCTTGACTCATGTTTCTGGCTTTCCTAAAATCTCTCAAAAAAAGCAGCACCTGTCCTGAGAGTACCTCATACCTCTCAGTAAGTGGCCTGAGGCCTGACTCTCGTGACAGCCGGCCTTGATTCACATCTTGCCCTCTCCTAAGCACCTCCAAGCCCAGCACAAATAGTAACCACCTGCAGACCACTTTGTAGCTCATGCCTTGTGGCTCCAGGCAGAACACAGGCAGTGGCCGAACTTGGCCAGCACCTCCAAGAAGACCCCAGAATCAGCACACCCAGTGGACAGATTCAGACCATGTGGTAGCACCACCCAACCATCTTTATAAGCGGCACACTCAAGAGGTGGGCTCAGAGGGCACTAGAAACCCACCGAAGTAAGTCCTGCTCTATGCAATGGGCCCCTGCACAACTGATCCTCAATGGTGGTTGCATTCAGTCCTTGCACCTGATCATCCTGGTGGTAAATCTCTCCCATTCACTTGCCAACTGCAATACAGGCTCAAGTACAACAGGATAATGTACACAGTCCACAGGGTGGGTGGGAGGAGGGAGCTGCACTTGGAGTGCCCAGCTCGGGTAAACAGGGTGGCTGTGCCACTGAACCCTACAGGATACCGACTACATTAGACCACTCTATCAATCTCAGGTGATATAGCAGCTCTACATAATACATAGAAACAAACACAAGGAGGCTGCCAAAATGAGGAGACAGAAAAACATGTCCCAAATAAAAGAATATAACATATCTCCAGAAAAAGAACTAAACAAAATGGTGATAAGCTATATACTCGATAAAAAGTTCAAAACACTGGTTTTAAGGATGCTCAGTGAAGTTAGGGGAAGAGCAAATGAACTTAGAACTTCAACAGCATAAAAAAGGACATGGAAATAAACAATAAAAAAGAACTAGTCAGAAATGAAGGATACACTAACTGAAATGAAGAATAACTTACAGGGAATTAAGAGCAGGGTAGATGAAGCCGAGAATCTAATCAGCAATTTGGAATATAAGGAAGCAAAAAACACCCAATCAGAAGAGCAAAGAGAAAAAAAGGAATCCAAAAAAAATGAGGCTACTGGGCCAACTTCAAGCATACCAACATTCACACCATAGGGGTGCCAGAAAGAGAAAAAGCAAAAAATTGAACACCTATTTGAAAAAATAATTACTGAAAACTTCCCAACTCTGGTGAAGGAAATAGACATAAAAGTCCAGGAAATGTGGAGTCCCAAAAAGATGAACCCAAAGAGGCCCACACAAAGACATATTACAATTAAAACGTAAAAGGTTAAAGACAGAATCTTAAAAGCAGCAAGAGAAAAGCACTTAGTTACCTATATGGGAGCTCCTATAAGACTATGAGCTGATTTCTCAACAGAAACTTTGCAGACCAGAAGGGATTGGCAAGAAATAATCAAAGTGTTGAAAAAGCAAGTACCTACAACCACCCCTGTACACAAGAGGTCTGTCCAGAAAAAATCCAGCCATTGTTAATACAATGAGAACAGTTTGTATGACATCGACGTAACCTAGCAGCCAAGGAGAGTAGACTGGATTGCTCATGCATGAACAATGATGACTTCACTGTACTAGTCAGTAGGGGCAGTAAACATCATTGAGTGAGCTTGTGTACTGTATGGCCATCGCATTCGAAATGACTAAACAAGTAGAGCAACGAATCTGCATCAGATTTTGTGTTAAGCTTGAACATTTCTCTGTGGAAACTATTCAGATGATTCAGAAGGTTGCAGCTGTGGGCAACTGATGATTGGCAGCTTCATCAAGATGTCACACCTGCTCGTGCATCACACCTTGTGCACAGTTTTTTGGCGAAATATCCAATCACCCAAGCGACTCAGTCCCACTACAGCCAGTATTTGACACCCTGCAACTTCTGGCTTTTCCCAAAACTAAAATCAGCTTTGAAAGGGAAGAGATTTCAGACCATCGATGAGATTCAGGAAAATATGACAGGACAGCTGCTGGCAGTTGGGAGAACTGTATGAGGTCCTAAAGTGCCTACTTTGAAGGAAACTTTGGTTTCATTGCCCTATGTACAGTGTTTTTTGTATCTTGTATCTTCTTAAATGAATGTCTCTATTTTTCATATTACGTGGCTGGATACCTCTGGATAGACCGTGTGTGTGTGTGTGTGTGTGTGTGTGTGTGTGTGTGTGTAGAGAGAGAGAGAGAAATTTTGTTAATTAACCTAAAAAATGTGAACACAAACACATATATATTTGCTCTTTGATTCTCTCAGTCTAGAATACTTTCTAGAGATAGCTCTGATTTATTTTTTTAATAACTGCAATATAGGATGTAGTATGGACGTATCAGAATTTATTCAGCTATTCCCCTATTTATGGACATTCATTTTTTTTTCTATTTCTTGATGTGTTTAAGGTGTTATATCTAAGTCAAACTTTATGTTTATTTCACTAAATTCCACTGTGGTCTAAATCATTCAGCCTTGAACAATAAAATGTTTCTTGTAAGCTTGGGTATATAAAACCAAAGCAACTCAAGTGCACATCAGTGGATAAGTAGTTAAAAGAGCTGTGGTATTTACACAAGGGAATACTACACAGCCATAAAAAAGAAGGAAATGTTGCCCTGACCAGGTGGCTCAGTTGGTGGGATCATCATCCTGTACTCCTAAATGTTGCAGGTTCCATTCCTGGTCAGGGCACATGCCTAGGTTGCAGGTATGAGCCCCAGTCAGGGCACATATGGGAGACAATTGATCCATGTTTCTTTCTCATGTCGATGTTTTTCTCTCCCTGTCTCCCTGACTCTCTCAAATATCAATAAAAACATATCCTCAGGTGAGGATTTTAAAAAAGAAGAAGGAAATCTTATTCTTGGCAACAGCATGGAGCATTGTGCTAAGTGAAATAAACCAGACAGAGAAAGACAAATACCATATGGCTTTACTCATATGTGGAATCTAATGAACAAAATTAACTAACAAAATAGAAACAAACTCACTGATAGAGAGCACACTGACATCTGTCAGAGGGGAGGGGATTGCAGGGCTGGGTTAAAAGGTGAAGGGATTAAAAAAAAACTCATAGACACAGATGACAGTATGGTGATTATTAGAGGGAAAAGGAGGTGGAGGGAGATATAAGAGGGTATAAAAAGGATAAATGGTGAAGGAAGGAGACTTAATTTTTGCTAGTGAACACACAATACAATATATAGATGTATTATAGAATTGTACACCTGAAACCTATATAATTTTATTAACTAATGTCACCTCAGTAAATTCAGAACAAAAGAAAAAAAGTAAACTTATATTGGTAATTTTTTATTTATTATTTTATTTCATATCCCCTGCTACCAAATAGAGGGTATTTAGGAGTTGTTCCCAATAATAATGTAATATTTTAATACTTGAAATAGAACCATTTGATGTCTCAAATTTTAAGATAAAATATAGTGATACCTTACATATTAAACATAGGGAAATTAGGATATTATTTTCCAAACTGACATGTGAATAGGAATTTCATCAATAAAGGATTTCATGGTCAGATTATTTGGAAAATATACTGGATTGAACTGGGATCTGACAGCATGTATTACATTTCTCTAAGAGTATATTATTCCATGAAACACCATTAGGTAAACTGTGTTGTTTTTTTTTTCTAAAATGGCATAGACATTTGAATTTTGTTCAGTCATGTAGATAGATTCCCAAAGGCAATCTCATGGCACCTGTATTGGTCCCCCATTTATACAGATCTGGGAAAGCAGACCCACTCAGATTGCTACTAACTTGTCTAGATATTTTTCTCACTATTCTTCCCCATACCTCTAGTACATCTATCAGTCAGTCACAAAATTTGGAAATTTAATGATACAGGATTGTTCCATCTTTTTATAATTCTCTCTTTTTTCTCTCGTACCTCTTTGCATTTCTTTCAACCATATTACATTTAGCTCCCTGCCTTATAATTGATCCCTTATGATTCGTACAGCTGTTGTGCATATACACTGCCCTAGACATTGTGCTATGATGACCTCCACTTCTTGCTGTGGTGGAGTTCATAGCCCGGCTAGGATGCAGATATATAAACAAATTTGTACAATTTAATGTGATATGTGTTTATAAAGGTACAAAATGCTAATGGTAATAGGATAGGCATGAGAAATACAGACTAAAGTTTTTGGATGTATTAACTTAAACAACTAAGATGTCATTTGGCTATTCAAGTCTAGAATCACAGTAGAATGTTAGTGGTTATTGTACATAACTTCTTCTTCTACTAGTTTGTAAGCACCTGGAGGGCCTGGACTGTGTATTATTTTTTTTGTTTCCTAGCACTACTGTAGATACATAGAATACACTCAATAAATGTTTGTTAAATTGAATTAATTTCTAGAAGCTGCTCTTTTTTTTAAACTTAACCTCACAGTCTGCAATTTAATATATTAAATCTGCATATTCAGGCTACTATTTCATTCCTAATTTAAGATGTAATTGTAGGGAAGGTGACAAACAGAAAATTTTAAATTTATATTATTTGACTCTTTCATAGTAGCACTTTGAAAACTGTAGGCTTATTCTATGCATACTGCCTTTGCACAAAATATTTATAGAGTTGCTTTTGTTCCTTCATACACTATTTTAAATGCACACACTAGTTTTATCTGCATTCAGAAACCTACTAAATATCATCTCAAACTAAGTTTAGTGGGTCAACAATTATTTAGGCCTTTTGGGGTCAAAAACAACAAGGGATCTTGTGTGGTACAAAAAGCTCATTTAAAACCAATTACAAAAGAGAAATTCCCAAAATATATTGAACAATTTTAACATTTCTGGGCATGGGCTATGGCCTCCCAGGGTAACCATTTTGAAGAACAAAACTTATTTAACACCAGACTCTTCGTAGCTGCAGTTCGTAACTCTGGTTTATTAAAAAGAGTTCATTTTATTGGACTGGAATTTAAGCATTTTATGATGTTTCCTGACAAATAATTAGTCTAATACTATTTTGAATTGATATTAAATTTTTACGAGTGACCCCTGTGTGGTAACTTGTTTTTAATTAGACCATCATTCTTATTTCATCACTTTCTTTTAAAAAAAGTAATTAAAGATTAATTTTTTCATTTTTTATGGATATTTTTCATAATGAGAAACTGTATACGTTCCTGTTCATGATTTTTCCATTATTCATTGTTGTCATCAGGTAATGATAATAAAGAGTGAGATCAAAAATCATCCTCATTACCCGATCATCTGATCTTTTACCAAAAGGAACCTAATCTAGAGATAAGACCAACGACAGTGAGATGGAACAAACACTGTAAGCAGCATTTATTTCAAATGCACTCATTCAGTTTCTGAGAAATGAAACCGGAGTGGAGCTAAAGTTTACTTCTGCTTTAGCTAGAAAAAAAAGAATTTCTAGTCAAATTAACCCTACGGACATGAAGAGATAGATCTATTTAAGAAAACAAATACCTTTTTAAAACCTTTCAGCTCATTTGGAATATCTGTTTACTTTCAGTTTTTATTCTGACTTCAAAGTATTTTATTTTACAAGTTTATAAAATCACCTTTTATAGTGAGTAGGTACCATTTTTCAATTTCCCTTTAATTAGTGTTTTATTTATAAATAATAAAACGAACTACCCCAGATTTTACTAATTAAGTCTGATAAAATTCACTTGTAAGTAATTAGTACAAAATACATATTTCAAAAGGATTCAAACAGGTTTATGAAGCATAAGTTTCAAAGGGTAAAATAGAGATGGGGGGTGGGTACTGGCCTAACCCTTTAAGTTGGATGGATAAGGAAGCCATCTGAGCGGTTGTCACATGCATGACCTGAAATGAACAACAATTGTACATTTTTATATTTTTATACAAAAGATATTCACAAATAATATCTACCATGTCCAAACTCTTAACAGGGTACTTTGATTTTTGTGAAAATAAGTAATAACTGTTTCAAGGCATAGTTTGCTTTCTGAATACCTTTGATTTATGCTATTAAAAATTGTGATAACGATTAACATTTGCATACTGCTTTATGTTTACCAAGTATTTTTATATTATATCTGTTGATTGACCCTAGACACAGTGGAGATAATACTTATTAGGCAGATAGGAGTTAAGACTCATTTGGTTGCAATTGAAGAACATTCTTACACCCTCCTCTCCCTTTTCCCCTTCTGTACACACACACGCACACACACACATACACACACAGAGCAGACTGAGCTAAAACAGGATATTTTGGTTCACAGGATGGAATCGTTTTTTAAAAAGACCAATTTTAGGCCTCCAACGCTTTCCCTCTGGTTTGACTCCATAGTCAGCTTCACACTTTGGTGACCCGTGTTTGAGCGTCACTATTCCTTGTTTGGTTTAGTGCCCATCCTTGGATACATCAAGGTGGACAGAGGAATAGTTAGACACTTTGACTGGCTTTGGCAGTAATACCCATCTCTAGAGCTGGGAAATAGGTGGTTGTCCAAAAGAAAATCAGTATAGAGTTGCCAAGAGTAGCAGTAAAGCTTGGTGGGTGGCAAACTTCAAATGTCCACTATAGCAGATATTATTATCTCCACCTTACAGATGAAAAAAGGGATATTCAGAGAGGCTAAAGGACCTACCCAAACATAGGTCTTCTGGTTTGAAATCCTGCACAAGGCTGCTTTGAAGGAAAAAAGGTAGTGGCAATGGATAAGAAAAGAGAGGTGATTTCTAGGTATATTTATTTCTAGTCTTAAGTTTGGAAGTGAACAGGCAGGATTGATTTTAGGATGGTAATTAAGTTTGATCTCTGTGGGGTGTGGTTGAACAAGAAATTTGTGGGAAATAAAATGTCCCAAGGTCTGTGCAAGAAGGTGGGAGGAGGTACAATGGACGTTATAATCCAGAGTTAGGAATTTCGGACAACAGTTAAAATAAGGTAACATTTATTAGCCCTTCATTGTGTCAGGCACTGTGCTGAGCATTATTCCTGTAATATATCAATTAACATAACATCCCTATGAAATAAGAATTTTTACAGATAAGGAAGCTTAAGCAAAAGGAGGCTTAATATCTTGCCCAAGATCATGTAACGAGTTAAAGATTTAAACCCAGGAACTCCAAAACACACTGCAGTGCCTGTCTTTTTATTTTCATTGTTCCCAATTAATAGCAATGTTTAGACACCTGCCATGTGCTGGCTGCCATAGCAGATGTTTGATGCAAGAACTGTTTTCTAGACACTTACCTTATACAGTTATATAACATAATTCATGCACCCACATTTAAGACTTTGTAAACACTTGCTAAGTCTCCACAAATCATTGTTAATAATAAATTTTGTGGGGGGGTTTTGTTTTATATTTATCGAAGTTACACAGAACATAGTTTTAAAAAATCAAGTAGTCCTATGAAACTTATTTTTAGAAAAAATAAACTTCGCTTTGAACTTCCTTTCATCATTTTTCCAGTTCCCAGAAACAGTCACTTTATTTTTTTCCCTTTTTCTTTTTGCTGTTTCCTTTGGTATTTATGAAAAAGAATATCTATAAATAACATTATATTTCTACTTACTGATTTTTTTCAGCTCCACATATACTCTGTTAGATCTCTTTTAGGTCCCCTGCACCATCACCACAAATACACCGCCCTCTCAAGATGGCTATATCATGCTTTTGATGTTTAATATTCATTTATACATGTTTTATAACTATGTGAACTCATTTTGTGGCTTATGGTTAACCATATTGTATATCTAATTCTCTGCTTTCCCTAAAATTAATAATTGCCTTAGTTTTCATTTGCCTGGTTTCCTGTATACTTCTTTCTGACTCAGCTGTAACCTCTGTCACAGATGAAACAGATCCCTGTTTACTATCACCTTGGGGTGTCTTTTTGTACCTGTTTTTAGTGTCTTTCCTTCTTCCTTCACTCTCTCATTTTGATAGAGCATTCTAACAATAGCCTTGATCTTGTCTGTCTGAAATGTCTTTATGCTTTACTGACATTTGATTGATTTTGTGGCTGAGTACGAACATTCTGGTTTGGAATTCATTATAGCTCATAATTTTTATGGTCTCTCTCTATTGTCTTTAGCTTCCGGTGTTGAAAAGTTTAGAGACAATCTAATTTCTGTTTTATATATTTTTTATTTCTGGAAGCTGTTACTGTTTTCTATTTGTCCCAGAACTCTAAAACTTTATTTTAATGTGCCTTGTTGGGATTCTATTTTCGTTCATTTGACTAGACATTTAGTGAGCCCTTTTAATCTAGAAATTAATGTTCTTTAATTCAGGAAAATTTTCATGAGTTGCTTCTTTGATGATTTCATTCTCTTCATTTTCTCTTTTCTTTCTATTATCTGGATGTTAAAACTCTAGATAGGTTTTCTAATTTTTTAATCCTTTCTCCTACATTCTCTTTTTTAGTTTCTTTACTTGCTGGTATATCTTCTAACCTTTTCATTGAGGTTTTCATTTCTAATATAATTTTCATTTTTAGTAATACTTTCTTTGTTCCTCTTTTTAAAAAATTCAACTTGTTCTTGTTTCATGGATGCAGTTCTTCTCTATCTCTTTGAGGATAATTTTTTTTGGAAATTTTATTTCCTTGAATAGTTCTATTTCCTGTTTGTTTGCTTTAGGCTTTCTCACGTTAGGGGCTTTCCTCAGGTATCTAGTGGTTGTTATCTGTCAACTCACATGTAAGGTAGTAAGAAAGGGGAATGCCTAGATAATACGTGATTGGGGCTTAATAACTGTGGATTCCCTAAATTGGACTATGCAGTTTGTTCAGGAAACCCCAATATCATTTTAGTGAATACCAGCCCTTCCAGTCTAGTTGCATCAACAAAGAATTTTTACTCTCCTGCCTAGAGGATATATGATGGTTTACTGGCATTCTGCAAATCAAGTGGAGGAGGAGTCGGGAGTCTCAATATTCAGCATGTAAAATGTCATTCAGTTCTGTTTTCAGGAGAGCACCAGTCCCAAGCCGTTTTGGCACCAGGGACCGGTTTTGTGGAAGACAGTTTTTCCACAGACCATGGGTGGGGGGATGGTTTCTGGATGATTCGAGTGCATTACAAGCTCACCTCCTGCTCTACAGCCCAGTTCCTAACAGGCCTGGACCAGTACCGGTCCAACGCCCAGAGGTTGGGGACCCCTGCGTAGAGTATTCTGCCCTCCAGAATTCTACAAAATTTCCCAGTTACAGAACATTCTATTTTACCCACCTCAAAGAATGAACATTTACTCTTCTGCTAGGTGAGAGAGGGAGAGGTTCTTGTCCAGTTGTGAACGGTAGAAAGGGAATGTAAAAGATTAATTTTCAAATGGAATTCAAACAGCCTTGCTCTTACTTCCACTTTTAACTGACTTTCATAAGTCTGAATGCCACCAATTCCTACGTTTTTTCAAAACCGTACTACAAATGATTTTGCTTCCTGGCTTTACCTAATGCTGTTTTAGGATTCAACTCACTTGGGCCTGCTAGGTCAGTTAACTATAGTTTTTCTGCCTTCTAGCTTCCAAATTTTGATTACTATCATTCATCTCTCTTCTACTTTTCTTTCTTGGTGTATTCTTTTTAATAAAGTAATATTATATGGTATTTTAGTGTGGTTTTGAAAGGGAATGAAGTTAAATATATATGTTTAATCTGCCATTTTTACCCAGAAATCAATATTGTTGGTTTTATTTACTATATAGTTTCTCCTTTTTTTACTTTATTCTTTATTGAATTTATAGTTTCTCCTTTTTAACATTTAATCTAACATTTGTTAGTTTAGATAAATACCTTTCTTTAAAAAAAAAAAGAAAGCAATTCCTATTTGGAGACTATGGGAAATTTCCATATTCAGTTCCTATACTGAGTTTCAGAATAAGATTTGAGGAGATTACTGTTTATATATTATATATTTTTCATTTAAATGGTTTTATTATTATACAGACCTGCCTCCTTCACAGCATGTGGGATGTATATTAATCCATGGGCCTGAGAACAGTAACTAGGAGCCATACATTATATAACTCAATTTCTTATAATCAGGACATATGTTAAGATGATCAAATTTTCCAAATCAAAAACTGGACAAGGTAGTTTAAACTTTAAAGAAAGTAAGTAGATCCATCAACCTTGGGGCAGTATGCTATGTATATTTCATTATCTTACCTAATATATGTTTGAAATATTGTATTTTTTTATTGATTGATTTTATTTTTTAAGTATATTTTATTGATCATGCTGTTACAGTTGTCCCAATTTTTTCCCTTTGCCCCCCCCACCCTGTACCCCACTTCTCTCCAGCAATCTGTCCCCTTTAGTTCATGTCCATGGGTCGTGTGTATAAGTTCTTTGGCTTCTCCCTTTCCCATACTGTTCTTAACATCCACCTGTCTTATTTTATTCCTACCAATTATACTTCTTGATCCCTGCACCATTTCCCTCTTCCTCCTCCTTCCCCGTCCCAGCTGATAATCCTCCAAATGATCCCCATACTTATGATTCTGTTCCTCTTCTGGCTATTTGCTTAGTTTGTTTTTGTTTTTGTTTTTGTTTTTTTAGATACAGTTGTTGATAGTTATGCATTTGTTGGCATTTTAATGTTCATAGTTCTGATCTTTTCCTTTTTCTTAAATAAGTTCTTTTAACATTTCATGTAATGATGACTTGGTGATGATGAACTCCTTTAGCTTTACCTTATCTGGGAAGCACTTTATCTGCCCTCCCATTCTCAATGATAGCTTTGCTAGATAGAGTATTCTTGATTGTAGGTCCTTGGTTTTTATCACTTTGAATACTGCTTGCCATTCCCTTCTACCCTGCAAAGTTTCTTTTGAGAAATCAGCTGACAGTCTTGTGGGAACTTCTTTGTAGTAACTCTATGCTTTTCCCTTGCTGGTTTTAAGTTTCTCTCTTTATCTTTAACCCTTAGCATTTTAATTGTGATGTGTCTTGGTGTGGTCCTCTTTGGGTCCAACTTGTTTGGGACTCTGTGTTTCCTGGACTTGCATGTCTATTTCTTTCACCAAATTAGGGAAGTTTTCTTTCATTATTTTTTCAAATAGATTTCCAATTGCTTGCTCTTTCTCTTCTCCATCTGGCACCCCTTTGACATGAATGTTGGACCTCTGGAGGTTGTCCCAGAGGCTGCTTATACTACCCTCATTTTTTAAAATTTATTTTTCTTCTTCTTGTTCTGATTGGTTGGTTTTGCTTCCTTATATCCCAAGTCATTGATTTGATTCTCAGCTTCATCCACTCTACTGTTGTATCCCTATAAATTGCTCTTTATTTTAATTAGTGACTCCATTACTGACTGGATCTCTTTTTATGTTACTGAGGTCCTCACTAACTTCCTTGAGCATCCTTATAAATGGTGTTTTGAACTCGGCATCTGATAGATTGCTTATCTCCATTTCATTTAGCTCTTTCTCTGGAGTTTTGATCTGTTCTTTCATTTGGACCATGTTTCTTTGTCTCCGCATTTTGGCAGCCTCCTGTGTTTGTTCCCATGTATTAGGTAGAGCTGCTTTGACTCCATACCTTGGTAGTGTGGCCTAATGTAGTTGGTGTCCTGTAGGGTCCAGTGGCACAGCCTCCCCTATCACCAAAGTGTGCCCTTTTTGTGGGCTGAGTACACCCTCTTCTTGTAGTTGAGCCTTGGTTGCTGTTGGCAGATCAATGGGAGGGATTTACCTAGGCCAGTCAGCTGCAGGTACTGGCTGTGACTACTGACCATCAACCTCCACCCTTCATGGAGGATCAGCTGTGCAGGGGTAGGGTGGCAGTGCTCCAAAGTGGTCTGTAGCTGTCTACTGGGTGAGCACTGGCCCTGGGGTTTCTTGGGTGGTGCAGGCCAAGGTCATCATCCGCCTGTGTTTTCCCCAGGGCCACCCTGCCTGAACTGTAAAGGAATCTGAGATGCCTGCTAGTTGTGCTGGGCTTGGAGATTCTCAGGAGAAGCCAAGCTGTGAATCTAGCATAGCTACTGCTAGTACCTGGTCTGGAGCTCACTGAGGCCAACTGTTGCTTGTTTGATAGGATTTAGGAAGCTGTGAAGCATGAGTGAAGACCAGCCATTCATATGGAAAAGCAGCTTGGGTGGGCCTTAAATTGGGTGCGGCGGAGACTCTGGGGATCTCCAAGTTGGGTCAAACAGTGTTAACCAGGGTGATGGAGTCTCAGATATGGCACCAGCCTGCTAGCTGCATGGCTCTGCAGCAGGAGGGCTCAGAAAAGGGGCAGTGACCTCAGCTTGCCCCAATGCCAGATACCTCAGCTTCTCCCAGTATGCCACTGCTTCCCTTCAAGCTGCCACCCCGGTGCTGGAGCTCAGAGGGAGTAAGTCTGAGTAGGTGAGTCCATGTGTGGGTTCTGTAAGAGGAATTGCTTGGGGCTCCAGAAGTTTCTTCCACTGACTCAGTCCCCACTGGTTTTTGCAACCAGAAGTTGTGGGGACTTAGTTTCTAGGCACTAGTTCCTGGGCTGGGGGCCTGGTGTGGGGTCAGGCCTGCTCAGTCCTGAGGTATCCCTCCAAAATTTTTATCCACCACATGTGGGTGAGATACCAGCCTGTTCCGCATCTGCGCCCTTCCTGCCAGTCTCAATGGATGTGATTTCTTTAATTCCATAGTTATCAGAATTCCATTCAACTTGATTTCTTACAGTTCTGAGTGATGGTTGTTCTATATTTTAGTTGTAATTTTGATGTGGTTGTGCAAAGAGGTGAGCCATGTCTGCCTACACTGCCATGTTGACCTCCAGAAGCCCACTATTTATTGATCTTAGAGAGAGAGCGAGGAAAGGAGAGAGGAGGGAATAAAGAACATCAATTTGTTGTTCCACTTATTTTTACATTCATTGGGTGATTCTTGGCTGTACCCTGATTGAGGATCGAACCTGGGAGCTTGGCATATCAGGATGACACATTAACCAACTGAACTACCCAGCCAGGGCCTGAAATAATTTTTTATTATTATACTATGTTTTATAAATAAAGATATAAAGAGACTCAAAGAAGCTACTTACCCAAACTCAGGCAGCTAGTGGGCGGCAGAGGTAGAATATGAACCCAGGATTCACTACGTCAAGCTAATACTCTTTGAAAGTGAACATGCATAATAAAACCTGGAATTATGGACTATTATGTCCCAAGAACATGGTGAAAAGTCAAAGAAAGGTTGCTGTCAGAAATAGAAATCAGAAAATCATACCATTTATTGTACATTTTCACACAACCATTTCATTATATCCTCCTAACAGCCCTATGAGCTGACACTGTAAATTTAAATTTTATAGTTGTTTATCTCATATGCAAAATTGTTTGCCTATATCTAAAACTGCCTTATCTCACAAACCCCAAGCCCCCTGTCACCACCACCACCATGTCCACAGATAAAGGAAAACTTAGTCTTACCAATTGGTAGTTGCTTGGTCATTTCTGAAATAAAATTGAGTCACTTTAGGCTTTAAACTAAGACCTTTCCCTACCCCTTATTTTCTTCTACTCTTCTTCAGCCTCCTGGGGGAGATTCCTATCATTTTGGTATCAGTGGGTAAGCATGGGATTCCACACTCCTCTCTGCTTGCTGGTCTCTGCTGAGTTACTGCTTGGCCCTTGGCATATTGGCACCACATGCCAGCACCTACTGAGAGGTGGTTCCTCTTGCTGGGCCTCTGGACTTCATACACTGGACATGCCTTGGTTTTTACCATGGTCTCCAGTTGTGAGGACCATGCACTCACTCTTTGCTGCATTTCTTTAAACCTCAGCCTCCTTTACGTCTGCCAGATCAGTCTCAGCCATTTTTGCAGCCCTCGCATAGCAGAGGCTTCAGCAACTTTTCAGGTGCTCTGCCACAATACACACAACACACTGGCATCTTGAAATCCAAAAATGTCTTCAGACAACCTTCCCAGGTACCTTCCTCAGTAATTGTCTTAGGTACTCTATGCTCAGACACCTAGATGCTCTTCCCAGTCTGGTGACCAGTATCTTATTTCCTCTGCATGGGAAAACATCTGTTATATCCTCTTGCATTCTTGTCTACTCTGTAGTTTTTATGACATAAGTTTTATAATAAGAATATACAAAACAGCTCTATGTCTACTGAAATGATCAATGACAAAACATTATGTGAAGAAAGCAAAGTATAGAATAATATGTATAATTTGCACCATTTCCGTAAATACATGTGTAGACATGGCAATGCATTAAACGTTTCTGAAAAGATACGAGAATCCAGCATCAGTGGTTGCCTTTGGGGAGGGAAAACAGGTGCCTGGGAACAAGACTGGAAAAGAAATTTTTCATTGCCTTTTTATAGCTTTCAATTCTGTATTATGGAAATAATTTATTCAAGAAATAAATAAAAGATCATTATAAAACATCTATAATTTGGCTTCTTCAATCCTACCAGGCTCCAGATCATCTGATTCTTACCCACAAGTGGCTGTTTTTGGCAAAGCTCTCTTTCTCCCCTTCTCTGCTTCCTGATTACTTGTGGAAGGAGCTCTACTGAAGGCTGAATGAAGTAGCAACCTATTGTAACATTCTGAATTTTTTCCTCTAGCATAAGGGAAAGTACTTTAATAGGAAAATGGCCTGAGTCCCACATATAACAGATGATAGTTTAGCTGTTTTGCTAACTTGCCAGACTGAGACAGAGAGGTCCTCATTACCCTTCACTTAACCCCTTTGGACAAGCCAAGTCTGAATTTTAAAGCCTGTTAATTGTAAGAATTTTTATTATCTGCAGGCTTACCACACTGAATAGGTATTTAATAAATTATGATGACTATAAATACATGAATAATTTCATCTATCAGAATAAACCACCTATGTTAATTTTAAATGTATTAATAGAGATTTTTAAAGTCTGTATTTTAAATTTCCTAATTGTCCATTAAATATAGCTATCTTTTTTCCCCTGATCCAAAAGCCAATTAAGGATCATATATTATATTCAGTAGTTTTATCCATTTAATTTCCTTTAATCTAAAAATATATATATTTCCCAGCCTTTTTGTGTCATGACACTGACATTTTTTTTTTAATTCTGGTCCAGCCCTAACCAGTGTGGCTCAATTGATTGGGCATCATCCTACAAAGCGAATGGTTGCCGGTTAATCAGGGCACATGCCAGGGTTTCAGGTTTGATCTGCATGTGAGAGGCAACCAGTGGATGTTTCTCTCTCACACTGATCTTTCCATTTCTTCCCCTCTCTTAAGACAAACAAACAAACAAACAAGGAAAAAAAAAAAACCCTGGGCCAATTGTTTTTAAGATTCCCTTAGTTTAGACTTTCCTGAAAAAAAAAATTTATTATTAGATTTAGATTAAATATTCTTGGCAAGATGCTCTATTGGTGATGCTGTGCCTTCTCATATATCATATATGCATTATGAAAAAATTAGTAAAGCAGACACACACACTACTCTGACCTGATAGAAGATCCAGTTTGAGTGTGGAATACTCATTGCTTTAATTTTGTATTGATACTTTATGTTTACGTGGTTTGGTACTCAAATAGAGCAGATATCAGTAAGTAGTATTTTATTCAAATCATTGAATATCATTTAAAACAACAAAATATTCTCCTTATAAATTGATCAGTTTCTTGTGCATTCATAACAGTTTTGGGAGCTGATAAAATCAAGTTTCTAATTTACAAAACCGAGGGCCAGGTGGTAATAGTACCCACCTCACAGCATTGAGGTGAGAATTACTTGAGATGTGAAAGGAAGTAAAATGCCATTTACAGTAATAAACTCTATGAATGTTCTCTATTAATAACCAACCCTACCCAGGTATTTATTTTTACAAACCACATATATAACATAAACTATTGTATCTGGCAACAGTGTGAATATTTTATGAATATTAATCTTTGTAGCAACCCTTCTAGTTAGGTACTATTATTATCTCCATTTGCAGATGAGGAAACTGAGATGCAGAGAAAAATAATTTTCCCAAAGTTACCCAGCAAGTAAGAGATAATATTTCTGACTGTTTACCTATGAGACCCTACTTGAAAACAGGCCGCCTGTATAGCGCCAGTCTGTGCTTGAGAATGGTTTTCATGTAGCCACTCTTTGAAATAAATGTGTGTCTCTGTTACTTCTGTTTCAGAGAGAAGAGATGCTCCCATGTAGGGACTTATAAAGGCATAGAGCATCTAGAGACTTACTGCCTCCATTACGCTGCTGGGTCTCACAGCACTTGTTATGTTTTTATCAGTTTCTCTCCAGAAGGTAGGAATTCTGGTTTTTTTCTCTCCTGGAATTACTTTATATAATTATAGTTTTCTTGTCTGTGAATTTAACTTTTATGAAACATGGAAAGCATCTTCTGACATCTATAGAGTAAAATGCCAAAGAGTTAAGACATAATCACATTGCCTCTAAAAGCATATTTCTATTATAAAATTAATATGTTCATGTTAAAAAATATCTATATGACACTACAGAAAAGTATAAAATCCTTCCACCTTGAGATAACTATTTATATTTTGTTGTATGTGTCTCTGAATTTATTGATATGTATGTTTATGCATATTGCATGTCTATATAATTATCATGATTATGACTAGAAACAATAAGATATAAATGCTCTTTGGCTAGACTGCTTCCTTCACTTAGCAAGTTGTGGCAATTTTCATGCCAGTAGATATCATCCACATTACCACTGTCAATGGTTGTATAATATTCCAGTTTAAGGATGTAACATAAATTATGTAACCACTTTTCAATTACTGAGCTTTTGGGATCTTTTCAACTTCTCCTTGTGGTTAACATGCCTTCAGTGAATGTACTTGTACATACATTTTGATTTCATGTCTCATAAATTTTTTTAGGACATTTTCCAAAAATAAATATTGCAGAACCTTAGTTCCTAGGCATGCTCTCTGGCGAAATTGTTCCATGACCCAGAATATAAGGAAATACTGACTATCATCCACCGTCTTAGAGCATACAAATGTGTAATATATACTAAGGTCTTAGAAATCAAACGTATTTGATTATAGAATCCTTTCTTAAAATAACACCTGTCTGTTGATAGTTGGAGAAGTTGTACATGTGTGTGGAAAGGGAGTATATGAAAATTTTTTTTCCAGCTCAATTTTTCTCAGTCCAAAAATCTCTAAAAAATCTATTTTTATAAAAGCAAAGGAAAAAATTTTAAAGGAGAAAAAACTTTAAGTGCCATTGTACTAACTTATATTTAAAATTAAATTTAGACTTGCACACACATACACAAAATAACATCTGACAACATCCACTTAACACTTTGGAAAATACTAGCTTATGGTATATTCTTAAAAATGGAATTGGTGGATCAAAAAGTAAATATACTAAAAATCTCTACCAAGTTGCATGTTTACCAACAATATATCAGAGTGCCACTTTCACTATAGTTTTGTCACTTGATATTAACTGTTTTTGTTTTTAAATCTGAAATGAGAAAAGTATATGGCATTTTAACTTTCATTTACTTGATTACTAGTGAGATAAATGTCTTTTTGTATTTTTATTTGTCCTTTATATTTCTTTTATGACCATCTCATTTATGTTCCATTCCAAATTTTTCTTGGGCTTTTTAATGATTTTTCTTGGTTGCAAAGAATCAAGAATCATATTAAGAATATTAACACTGTAAATCATGTTGTAATTGTTTCCCATTTCTTCATTTTTTATGTTTCACTTTGTTTTGATTTTATGTGCTTCATTTTTGCCAGGTAAGGTTAGCATTTTATGAGGTTAAATCTATCTGTCATCATCTACATGGATTCTGGTGTTAGTGTCTGTATGAACTCTGGCTTTTTCTTAAAAAAAAAAAACAAAACTTTATTTTTTGGAAAGTTTCAAACATAGAAGAATAGAAGACTTGGCAGAATAGTATAATAAACCCCCATGTGTCACAGTCTGGCTTCAGTAATTAAAAACTCATGGCTAATCTTGTTTCTTTTAAACCTCTTGTATCATTTTGAAGTAAATTCAGACATCAGGTTATTTTATCTTTTAATATTTCAGTATAAGAGTGACTCTAAAGGTCATTTTACCTATTCTGTATTTTATATCTGCCGTAGTTTTTCTTGCTGAAATCATTGACTTCCAATACAAAATAGTTATAATGTTATACCAAACATCAACATTAGCTAAGACCAGTGTTATCTAATGTAGGATCTTAAAATAGCCTGTATAAGAATTTAATTATACTAACTAGTTGTGACCCAAAAGAATGTTTTGGTCATTACAAATGCATTACTTTTTTTTGTTTTTGTTTTGTTTTTGACCCATACTTTTTTTGTTACTAAAGTTATATCTTAATAAAAACCCTCAGTTTCCATTTTTACTAAATGCCTTATTAGAAGCTATAACTTTTTATACCATGATATAAATATTATTTTTCTGTCCTCAGAAGCTGCTGTCCTAAATTGTGGTTTGTTTACTATATTAATAGGGGCTTTTCCAAGACTTTACAGTAAGACTTTACATATGCCTCTCCAGAGATATAACACTTTTTTTTTAAGCCTTGGATTAGAAGGAACACAAAATTGTACATGTTTATGTGATTGATATCTGATTAGTTTTTAAAGTATCAGTTTGAAGAAAGCAGAACCTTCTTAGGGCCTTCTGTGGGGTTTGATAGTCAATATGATAGTTCATCATTGGAAACTAGGAAACTATCTCGTGATTACTGTGCCAGAAAGAGTACAAAACATCATCAGATACGTCTCTTAGAGAAGGAAACAAAAAACATAGTCTCAACTAAAAATAGAATTGTCAATACATATGAAAAGTGGAGAAGAAAAATAAATGTGAATCTTAGTCGTAGCTAAGTAAAATCATATAAGTTTTAATAGTTAATAGAGACTTTTGGGTTAATATTGTCAGACCATATTATTTTATGAATGAGAAAATAAAAGAACAGAGAGTTTAAATCAAGTTAGTCCAAAATCACACAAATATATTTTTCCAGGTTTCTCAGAAGGCATTCAAGTAAATGAAAGGTTCTAAAAACTTATCATTATTAACAACAATAACTAACAATTATGGAGTGCTTACTATGTTCCAGAGAATCTGCTAAATACTTTAAATCAATTGTCTATTTAATCCTCACAGCATAGTTTTCAGTAAGAACTATTACTACATCCTTGATAGAGGTGAGGACTCTGACTCTTAATCCTGGCAGTCTGAGACATACAGCCCTGCTCTCAATTGCTGCTCTCAAGAGAGGAGACTCTTACTTGTTAAAATCAGTAAGACATTGTATTTCACTGTCAACTCAAGCAGACAGAGTTATGGAAAGAACAGTGAAAGGACTGCAATGATCAATCCTAGAAATAAAGCAAAAGTGGAAACTTTTGGCAGGATAGATGGCAAGAAGTAATATTTTTGACATCCTAAGTAGAAAAAGTGAAAGGTCTAATTAAAGAAATTTGTGATGTGATTTGACTCTAGCTTATTCTCTGATTTTTTCAGGGACTATTGCATCCCTCAGTTTACTGTTGCATTTATAAAAATTATTTTGGAATTTCAAATGAGAACTGTATTACAAAATTCTAAATTTACCAAACTCCTCTCCATTATCATTGCTTTTCCTATTCCCTTTAAGGACTTTATGTATTCAGTTACATGCGTTATGCCATATAGTCCTTAAGCATTTTTGTTATAAAAATATCTTTTAATAAATTAGTAAAGAAAGCAACACTCCAGACATTATCTTTTGTTCTGCGTTTTAACACTTGCTGCAGTTGATGTGTAAAGGTGCATAAATTAGACAAAAAAATCCAATTATGAAAAAGAATTTTCAAAAATGAATCTGCATGTTTATTTCTAAATAGCAATCACAATTTCAGTTGATGCTTCTCTGAGAGATTATGAATAATGATTAGGTGAGATTATAGGCCTGAGGCAAGACCTCAGGACATTTGTGCTTGTAGCCAGCCATTTATCCTCAAAAAGATAGTCTTCAGGTTATAGAATATTGTTTGAAATACCAGAGGGAATCAAATCTGAAGCTGTCGCTTTATCCCAAGGGTCATCTCAGAAGTCTAGTTTAAATGGTAACATAAATGTTTACCAAAACAAAAATCCTTGGTAGGTTTTTTAGGTACTGTTGCTTTATTTTATTTTTACTGCTTTGGGGTATGGTTTTTTTTTTTATTTACCTGCAGAAGGAATTATGTATAAAAATTGTAATCATTGTTGAAAATTGTATTCAGCTGTGTAGAGCATGTATTCAAGGGAAATAGGTAAGATTTTTGTTTAAAAAAAAAGATAATAAGTGCCACCTCTCATTTTTATTAGATTTTCATGGAAATTTACATTTGAGAGAATTCTGATTTCCTATTCTTTGCTGAAAATATTCTTCTAGCCTGATCTTATCATGTAAAATTATAAACTGAATAGTGTCAATATTTTGAAAGCCCTAAAGTCTTGAATTCTTGGATAATTATGTATTTTCAGTTACCAAAACCTCATTTCCTTCCGTCTTTACAGCTATTCATTCTTTCTAGCTTCCCTAAAAACTTCGTAACTCAAGTTGTTAAAATAACTCCCCCTTTTTATTTTTTTAATTTTTATTTATTGATTTAAGAAAGAGAGAGAGAGGAAAAAAAACATCAATTTGTTGTTCCAGTTATTTGTGCATTCATTGGTTGATTCTTGTATGTGCCCTGAGAGGAGATCAAATTTGCAGCCTTAGTGTATTGGGACAGTGCTCCAACCAACTGAGCTAACCAACCAGGGCTGATCCTGGCCTTCTAAAACATTACATAAGATAGTAAAAGGGAGGTAATTAACAAACCAAAACATTTACTTAACTCACCCAATTTATGAAATATATGAAATAATAATGATGATGATAATAGTAATAAAAATAGTAGAAAATTATAGTAATCCTTTAATAACATGAAGAAGAACTAGACTTTCAATAGGGTTTACTATACACCAGGTACTATTCTAACCTTATTATCCCCATTTTTAAAATAAGGAAAAAATGAATCAATAAGAGTTTAAATTAGTAGTAGCAAATCCAGGATCAGAAAACCAAACCAGTACTTGAGGGAGCACAGTAGAAAATTCTCAGTCCTTCAGGATCTCACATCACTTCATACAAGTCTTTGTGCGGAGGATATAGTGGCAAACAACGTACACGTGGTTTCTGATTTCATTAAATACAAAATCACACAATAATTTATTTAATTTCCATATAACAAGGTGATGGGAGAACATATATAGGGACTTCATATAGTCTGAATCAGGCTGAGATCTGAGGGATGAGTGAGTGGGATTCACAAGGTCAAGTGGAATTGGAAAGTAGGGCAGGCAGGGGCCACATTATGACTTTTGTGGTCCCTAGACACATTTGCCTTCATGGCCCCTGCCTCCAGAAAATATTATTAATATATTAAAATTATATTTGCAATTATACTAATGTGAAACAAATATGTTAATTTTATACATTAAAACATTAATTTTATGTAAAAGGTTTATTTCCTATTATTTTAAATGAAATTAAAACATTTCATGGACCCTAAAATATTATGAACCCTAGGCATTTGTGCCTACTGTGCCTAAAGGGTAGGTCAGGCCCAGAGGTGGTGATGGCTGTACTAGACCCCAAACGTTCCAGATGGAAGGAATAGCATAGACAGAAGCTTCAGAGGGTTTGCTTGCTGAGGAAACTTAAAGGAAATTGGTGTGGCTAGAGCAGAGAGTTCAGGGGAGGAAGGCATAAGGTGAGGCTGGTGAGGCAGGCAGGGCCCTGTAAGCTGTGTTTAGGATGTTTATGTTTATTCTAAGAGCAATGGAAAATCTCCAGAGGCCATGTGTGGTTCGTGTGTGTGTGTAACTGTGTGTCTGCTTAAATCAAATTAATAATACACATAACTAAAATCAATAGTTCTTTGGTCCAGCTTTCCCCACTTAAGACTCACTTCTCTTTCCATTTTCCTTCTGATATTTATCTTCATTTTTCCAGGAAAAAGTAAACTACCACTACATCAATTTTTTTATTTATCACTTTTAGTTATCATATATTAACACAAATATAACCTGAATATTACAAAGTGACCACCCCAATAAATGTATTACCCATCCAACACCGTACATAGTTATTACAATAGTATTGACTATATTCCCTACGCTATACTTTACATGCCCATGACTACTCTGTAACTACCAATTTGTACTTTTTAATCCCTTCACCCTTTTCACCCATTCCCCCAAACCTCCTCCCATCTGGCATCTGTCAAAATGTGTCTATGAGTCTGTTTCTTTTCTGCATGTTCATTTGTTTTGTTTTCTAGATTCTACACATAAGTAAACTCATATGGCATTTATCTTTCTCTGTCTGACTTAATGCACTCAGCAAAATACCCTCTAGACCCATCCATGCTGTTGCAGATGGCAAGATTTTATTCTTTTTTATGGCTGAATCATATTCCATTGTACGTATGGCCCACTCTTTTTTCACTCATCTCTTGATGGACACTTAGGTTTCCACCATATCTTGGCTGTTTTAAATGATGTTGCTGTGAACATACAGATGCATAGTTCTTTTCAATTTTGTGTTTTCCCAGAAGCGGAATTGCTGGGTTCTTCTTTGTCTCTTGTTATGGCCTTTGCTTTAAAGTAAATTTTGTCTGGTGTAAGTATTGCTACCCCAGCTGTTTTATTTTTATTTCCAGTGTCATGAAATATCTTTTTCCATCCCTTTCCTTTCAGTCTATGTCTGTCTTTCACTTCTGAAGTGAGTCTCTTGTAGAAAGCATATGTGAGGGTAGTGTTGTTTTCTTATTCATTCAGCCACCTATGTCTTTTGATTAGAGCATTTATTTAATCCATTTTCATTTAAAGTAATTATTGATATGTATTTTTGCCATTTTATTATTCATATTTTCAATCGTTTTATTTCTTCTTCAATAAGACACTTTAACATTTTTATACTGGTTTGGTGGTGACGAACTCCTTTAGCTTTTTCTAGTCTGGGAGGATCTTTATCTCTCTTTTGATTCTTTTTTATTATTATTATATTTTATTGTTTATGCTATTACAGTTGTCTTAATTTTTCCCCCTTTGCCCTCCTCAACCCAGACCTTCCCCCCCTCCCTCAGCAATACCCACATTGTTATCCATGTCCATGGGCCCTGCATATATACTCTTTGGCTACTATATTTCCTATGCTATCCTCATCAGCATGACTATTCTTTAACAACCAGTTCGTACTTCTTAATCCCTTCATCTTTTTGGCCCGTCCTCCTGACTCCCCTCCCACCTGGCAACCATGAAAACATTCTCTGTATCTGTGATTCTGTTTCTGTTTTGCTTGTTCATTTGTTTTGTTTTTTGGATTCAATTATTGATGGATATGTATTTATTGCCATTTTATTGTTCACATTTCTTATCTTTTTTTTTCTTTAAAGATTTTATTTATTCTGTTTTTAGACAGAGAGGAAGGGAGAGAGAAAGAGAGGGAGAGAAACATCAATGTGCGGTTGCCCCTCATGCACTCACTGCTGAGGACCTGGCCTGCAATCCTGGCATGTTCCCTGACTGGGGAACTGAACCAGCGACCCTTTGGTTTGCAGGCTGACACTCAATCTACTGAGCTACACCAGCCAGGGCCATATTTCTTATCTTCTTAAAGAAGACCCTTTAACATTTCATATAATACTGGTTCTGAATGACAGCTTTGCTGGGTAGAGTAATCTTGGTTAAAGGTCCTTGCTTTTCATCACTTTGAATATTTCTTTCCTGTTCCCTCTGGCCTGCAAAGTTTCTTTTGAGAAATCAGTTGACAGTCTTATGAGTGCTCCCTTGTAGGTAAACTGCTGCTTTTCTCTTGCTACTTTTAAGATTCTCTCTTTGTCTTTAACCTTTTGCATTTTAATTATGGTGTGTCTTCATGTGGGCCTCTATGGGTTCATCTTGTTTGGGACTTTCTGCACTTTCTGGGCTTTTATGTCTAGTTCCTTCACCAAGTTAGGGAAGTTTTCTGTAGTTATTTTTTCAAATAGGTTTTCAATTTCTTGCTCTCTCTCTTTTCCTCCTGGCACCCCCAAGATGTGAATGTTGGTACACTTGGAGTTGTCCCAGAGGCTCCTTATATTGTCCTCAATTTTTTTTATTCTTTTTACTCTTTTTTCTTAATTTTTTCATTATTGTTCAAGTACAGTTTTGTCCATTTCCCCACCACCACTCCCCATTCCTCCCACCCTCAACCCCGCCCCCCTTGACTTTGTCCATGAGTCCCCTCTTTATATTCCTTGACCACCCTTCCCCTGTTTTCCCCTGGCTTCCCACCCCCCTCTCCTCTGTTCAGTGTCAATTTGTTCTTCACTTCAGTGTCTCCGGTTACATTTAACTTGTTTGTTTGTTCTTTTGATTAGTCTCCACTTATAGATGAAATCATATGGTATTTGTCTATCACTGCCTGGCTTCTTTCACTTAACATAATTCTCTCCGGATCCATCCATGCTGTCGTGAATGGCAGGCGCTCCTTCTTTCTTTCTGCTGCGTAGTATTCCATTGTGTAAATGTACCACAGTTTTTTGATCCACTCATTTACTGATGTGCACCTAGGTTGCTTCCAACACTTGGCTATTGTAAATTATGCTGCTATGAACCCTGGGGTACATAGATACTTTTGAATTGGTTTTTCCAGATTCAAAAATTTATGGAACCATAAATGCCCCCGATTGGCTGCAGCAATTTTGAGAAAGAAGAACAAAGTCAAAGGGATCACAATACCTGATATCAAACTGTACTACAGTGCTACTGTAATCAAAACAGTCTGATACTGGCATAAGAACAGACACATAGATCAAGAGAACAGAACAGAGAACCCAGAAATAAACCCATGTCTCTATGGTCAATTAATATTTGACAAAGGAGGCAAAAGCATGAAATGGAGTAAAAATAGCCTCTTCAACAAATGGTGTTGGGACATCTGGACAGATACATATAAAAAAATGAAGCGTGACCACCAGCTTACACCATACACAAAAATAAACCTTTTTTCTGATTGGGTGTCTTCTGCTACCTTATCTTCCAAATTACTGATTCAGTCCTCTTCTTCCTGCAATCTACTGTTGATTCCTTCTAATGTATTTTTCATTTCTGGTATTGTATTCTTAATTTCTGACAGGTTCTTCTTTATGTTTTTTATCTCCATTTCTGTTTCCTGTCATTTTATATAGCCTCCTTTTAGTGAAGCATATCTTTAACAACTTCCTAAGAAATAATATGTGGATGATATTTTTTTTAACTTTTTACACGTTTGAAATGTTTATTTTGTTTCTCACTAGAGGAGTATCCAGGATCTAATTTCAGAATGTGCAAACCTGGGTGCAGGGCCTGACTGGGGGGAAGGGGAGTGGTGGAGCAGGAGTGGGGGATGTGCATAATTTATTGGAGAAAGAGAAAAATATTAAAAGATGCTACATTTTGACATTTGATACATTGTCTAAAAACTGACATTTCATACCCCTTCTGCTTGCTTCTTTTTACGACAGTCATAACAATCATTGTGTTAAAAAATTGTAGAAAAGGTATTGCCTTTGAAGAACATGCTGAAGAGAAAAGCAATTGCTGCTGATTTAACTGTGCTCCATCTAGTTTATCTGGAATATAGGGTGCAAATCGCTTTCTCCGTGAACTTGGAAGGTGATGTCCCACAGACTTCTAAAATTCATTAACACCACACTCAGTCTTTTGAATCTCATCGGCTTTTTTCCTCTGACGACTTTTGGAGTTCACTCTAATTTTTCTTGGCATTTTTTCAGTTCCTAATGATGTAGGTGCAGACTCTCTATTCATGTTGTATTTTGTGAGCACTTTCATCTGAAGAGTTCCATTTCTAGAAAATTGTCTTGTATTATTTCTTTGTAATTTTTCCCTTTTCTTTTTTTTTCTTCTTTCCTCTGTCACTTTTATTATTTTTTGAAGGACCACATGAGTTGAACAACTAATGTCTCATCTTTTCAATGATAGTTTTGTTTCTTTTTAAATCTATTTTCTGACAATGCTCCCGATTCTTAAAACAAAAGCGAAAAAGGAGAAAGATTTATAGGAGGCTTGAAATGAAAAATTATGTTTTTATTCTCTAAGAGTCGTTCATACTCTGGGGTTATAGTTTGTCATCTGTTTGTTTTATGCTGAAGAGGGCAGTGATTAAGAGCACTAATTCTGGAACCAGACTGAGTTTGAATTCTGGTTTCTCACATTTAGTATCTCTGTGACCTTGAGCAATTTAAATTGTTTGCCTCTGTCTTAATCTGAATGTGATAATAGTAGTATATCTGACTCAGAGCTCTGAATACTCAATTAATTGATAAATATAAAACACTAAGAACAATATCTGGAATATTGTAAACCTTATATATATTTGCTTTAATTGATACTATTATAATCATGATCGTTATTTTGTGGATATGATGTCTACTCATTGTTCCTGAGAATACAAACTAGAGTTCTTTTTTAAAATTTTTTAAGTATGTTTATTAATTTTAGAGAGAGAGGAAGGGAGAAAGAAAGAGAAACATTGATTGGTTGCTTCCCATACACACCCTGACCAAGTTTCAAACCTGCAACTCAAGCAGTTGCCCTGACCAGGAATCAAAACCTCAACCTTCTGTTCTACAAGATAACACTCCAACTAACTGAGCCATACTGGCTGAGGAAGGAGTTCTTTTTTTTTCTTTTCTTTTTTTTAAAGAAGACAAATATATCTCTGATTTGGTAGATTTTTTTAAATTTTTATCAAATTTATTGGAGTGACATTGGTAAATAAAATTATATAGGTTTCAGGTATAAAATTTTATAATACATTGTCTGCATATTGTATTGTGTTTTCACCACCCAAAGACTGGTCTCCTACTGTTACCGTTTATTCCCCCTTTACCTTCTTCTACCTCCTCCTAACCCCCGTTTCCCTCTGGTAATCACCATACTGTATCCATGAGGGATTTGTGTGTGTGTGTGTTTCTTAACTCCTCTCACTGTGGTTTTAATTTGCATTTCTCTGACGATCAGTAACGTTGAGCATCTTTTGTGTGTCTGATGACCATCTGTATATCCTTTTTCTTTCAAAGGCCTTTCGAAATTTTGGCTATTAACCCTTTATCAGATGTATCACTGGTGATTATGTTCTCCCATTCAGTGGATTGCATTTTCATTTTGTTGATAGTTTCCTTTGCTGTACAAAAACTTTTCAGTTCAATATAGTACCATTTGTTTATTTTTTCTTTTGTTTCCCTTGTCCAAGGAGACATATTGACAAAAATATTACTATAAGAGATGTCTGAGATTTTACTGCCTATGTTTTCTTCTAGGATTTTTATGGTTCGTGTCTTACATTTAAATCTTTAACCCATTTTGAGTTTATTCTTGTGTATGGTATAGGAAGGTGTTCTGATTTCATATTTCTGCATGTATCTGTCCAGTTTTTCAACACCATTTAATAATTAGACTATCTTTACCACATTATATGTTCTTGCCCTCTTTCTTGATATTTATTGATGATAAAAGTATGGATTTTTTCTGGGCTTTCCGTTCTGTTCCATTGATCTATATGCCTGTTCTTATGCGAGTGCCAGGTTGTTTTGATTGCAATGGGCTTGTAGTATAGTTTGATAACAGGAGTGAACACCTTCAGCTTTTTTCTTCTTTCTCCAGATTACTGTGGCTCTTGGGTTTCTTTCTGTTTGGGCTTCCATATAAATTTTTGGAATATTTGTTCTAGATCTGCGAGATATACTACTGGTGTTTTAATAGGAATGCACTGAATCTGTAGATTTCTTTGGCTAGTATAATCATTTTATAATGTTAATTCTTCCAATCCATGAACACAGTATATCCTTTTACTTATTTGTATCTTCAGTTTCTTTCTTCAGTGTCTTATAACTATTTGAGTACAAGTCTTTTACCTCCTTGCTTAAATTTATTTTTAGGTACCTTATTTTTTTATTGTTGTTGCAGTAGTAACTGGGATCATTTTCTTAACTTCTCTTTCCAATAGTTCATTATTGGTGTATAAAAATGCTACTGATTTCTGAATATTAATTTCGCATTCTCCTAATTTACCAGTTTATTTATTAAATTTAGTACTTTTTTGGTGGAGTCTTTAGGGTTTTTTGTGTATAATATCATGCCATTTATGAATAATGACAGTTTTCCTTCCGCTGTTCCAATTTGGCTGCCTTTATTTCTTCTCCTTGCCTGGTTGCTGTGGCTAAGACTTCCAGTACTATGATGAATAAGATAGGTGAAAGCGAGCATCCCCACCTTGTTCAAATCTTAAGGGAAATGCTTTTAGTTTTTGCCAGTTGGGTATGATGTTGGCTGTGGGTTTGTCATATATGGCCTTTATTATGTTGTGGTATAAGCCCTCTATTCCCATTTTGCTAAGAGTTTTTTTTTTTTTATCATATATAGGTGCTGGATTTTATTAAATGCTTTTTCTGCATCTATTGATATGGGCATGTGATTTTTACTCTTCATTTTGCTTATATGATATATCATGTTTATTGATTTGCACATATTGTACCAACCTTGCATTTATGGAATGAATCACACTTGGTGTATGACCTTTTTAATGTATTGCTGGTTTTGGTTTGTTAATATTTTGTTGAGGATTTTAGCATCTATGTTCATCAGGGTTAATGACCTATAATTTTCTCTCTTTGTAATGTCTTTATCTGATTTTGGGATTACGGTAATGCTGGCCTCACAAAAAGAGCTTGGAAGTCTTTCCTACTGTTGAACTTTTTGGAATAGTTTGAGAAAGATAGGTGTTACTTCTTTTTTGAATGTTTGGTAAAATTTACCTGTGAAGCATTCCAGTCTAGGACTTCTGTTAGCTGGGAGTTGTTGTTTTAACAGAAGTTTATTCTTAAATGTACAACGAGCTCCAGGACAACACTTTATTAGAGGAATCAGTGGGAAGAGATGTTGTAGCAGGGAATCCAGATGCTAAAACAGGAATGAAATTAAGGATCAGCATTGTCCCAGGCCCAAGGAGCAGCTCACTTTTTGCCAGGTTGATTAATTTCACCTGCGTCTTTCTTCCTGCCCTTTGCTTTTAGCTCCTCAGGTTCCTTCTGCTCCTCTTTGTGCTTCTGCTTGAATGCTTTATCGCCCTCATCCATCTCCTTGGCTTGCTTCTTGGGCTGCCTCGGGGGTTTCTCGCCACCTGAGCCCCACCCATCCAATTCCTGGACAAAAGATTCCCTGGCAGATGGAGCTCTGGAAGTCCCAGTTCTGCACAGCAGTGTGATCCCCCTACATAACTGAACTCAATAGGATGGGGTAGCTGAGTGAATCAGGAGATTGGGGGCTGGGCACTGGCTGTGTGCTTGAGGTAGAGACTGGTCCCCTTTCCAAAGCCACATAGCTCAGTCACTGTCTGAGTCTCTGTCAAGAGCCTCCCCAGAAAAAAGAGCACCCCAAAGGTCACTGCCAGGTGCAGCCAGCAGACCCCAGTTCAGGACCCAAGCATAGTAGAGTGGACCCCTCCACCCCCGCCCCAGCAGTCAGGGGACCAGACAGCATTTCCTCAGGCTGGTGCTATAACAATAGGAGTGCTGGTCCCTGGGAAGGTGGCATCTGGGTCTCCAGCGGATGCCCTTCTCTCCCAGGTGGACTGAATCCCCACTGATTTTCAACACCGGCTACCCTGTGGGCTCTTATTCCTAACTGCCGCTCTGTCTGTGGGATCCCTACATGGGTTTGAGACCCCACACTCCTAGGAGGAGGGAGTTTTGCAGCTGAGGTATCCCTCCAGCATTTCAACCTCCACACATGGATGTAGGGGCAACCCTTTCTGCCCCTCCACCCTTTTTACCAGTCTGTCTTTGTGGCTTCTGTAAATCTTTGCTTATAATATTTCAGTTCATCTAGACTTCATTTGGTTATTCAGGTTGATTACTCTATAATTTAGAAGTAAATTTCAGTTTGGGGCCTGGAGCAGGTGAGTGTAGCTTTCACCCACTCTACAGCCATCTTGGAATCAAGGTCATTACTAGTTGTGGTGTTATTTATATAATTTTTTTACTGCCTTTTTAGTGGTTCTTAAAAGAAAGAAAAGTGTGTGTGGTCTGCCTGCCATCTTTAACTAGAAGTCATTGAAAATTTGTAAGCAGAAAGTTGACCAGATCAAATGGCATTTAACAAAGATCACTTTAGCTGAAGCTTGAATTATAGCAACATAAACTAAGAGGCTATGTTCTCCTGAGTGTAATTTTATGATGCTTATACCACTTAGCACAAAATATAGGTAATAAAACAATTTCTTAAAATAATGATATTAATATTATATTCTTAAACATAAATGGATCAGTATTTAGTGGATGCAATATTTAGAAATTCATTAAATAATTTTTCTCCTACTAAAAATATGAATTTATTATATTATGTAAATATATCATAGTATATTAGTAAATTATATTTATATAATATATTACTCCCCAGGCCAAAACAGAAATTACTTTCTTCTAAAATAACCTAATCTCTACCTAGTCTAACAGTGCTTTCCATCTACTATTTGATGGAAACTCTCTTATCATTGAATATAAATGTTATTTTGCAAAGAATAGCAATAAATTAACCTTAAACCAGGCTTTGATTTCTAGAAGTTTATGATCTTTTGTTTGCAGTTGGTTGACCACGATGAGTATAAAACTACTTTCTTGTGGGTGGCAATGATAACTAAAATGAGATAAAATATATAATGTTAATTTTTCTTTCTTTGTATTAAAAACCCATATTTAAACCACCTCCAGAATATCTCCATAACTATAGTAATTCTCTAATCTAAATCTCCTAACCTGCATCTATGTGAAAATTTTAGCACTTTAAAAGGGACTGCTGCCAACTAATGAAATATTACATGTAAAAAGCATTTTTCCTGCTTTCTTGCAGGCTTAAGCAACTCCTTTATGTACTTGATTAAAAGATATTTGTAATCTTTAGTGCTGTTAAAAATTTATACATTGATTATAACCGACTCTTCGTAATATGAACAATCTATGAAAGCTCTATCTCTATAAATCCTGGTCATCTAAATGTGGTTTTCGGTGTTTCCCATCTGAATTGTTATGCTGACATATGTGTGATTTCCCTTTTGTGTTACTGTGTAGATTAAGAAAAATGCACTTAGACAAGTTGCTTTCATTTCTAACTCCCTTAAAAAAGAACTATACATATATAAAAATTATAAGTGGTGGCAGTTTTATTATAGATTGTTAGGGTCTCTTTTTGTTAAGAAATGTATTTTCTTCCTGTCCTTCACATAATAATTTGCTGAAGGGACAAGGAGAAATTTTAAAACAAGACCTAATAAATTCAGTAGATTTCAAGGAAAATAATAAAAAATTACAGTAAATATGATTCCAGGCTCCAAATATCTTCAACTATATGATTATAGCTAAAAGAAATTGCAAAACCAGTGTGCATTTTTTGTAATTAAAATATATTGTCAACATTCTATGTCTCTTTTACGTAAATTAAAAGATTTTAATTTCAGATATCATTATTATCATACTCATTTGCCCTTATTGTAAGTGGAAGCTATACTTTCTGGTTACTGCTAACTGCTGCAAGATTTTTTCCTAAATTGCATATGGTTTTTGATTAACAATACATTTATTTTCAGTTTTTATCTCTTTCTGTGTGCATGTGCACATACAGACACAGTGTGCAAACACATTCACACAGAAACACATCTGAGGGAGTAATAAAAACAAAAGACATTTTATTAAGTAAATAACACTCCTCAAAAATTTACATAACAGATCAGAAGTTCATTGTTAGGACCATATCTTCTATTTTATGTAAGAATTGTTATTTTAAATACCATAATATGCTGGGGGGGTTTTTCATAATTGAATGTTGTTATAATTTCTTGGTGGCTCTATAGAAATCTTCCTGCTTGTTTTTTTTTTCTTATTCACAGTATTCAAAGTGGTCCATGTGACCTAGATATTGAAAATCAAGGTAGAATGTGCTGCATTGCTGATATTTACTGTGAAACCTCAGATACATTTTGGGTACATATGCTAAAATTAGAGGGTGAATATGAAACACACTGTTTCATATCATTGGTATTATAAAAGGTCTCTGAAAGTCTGCACACAATCATTTTTAAGTTGGCATTAAAATATTTCTTTAAATATTCAAAATATTCAAATAGATAACAATGCTTTTATAGTCCAGTTAAAAATGCACACAATCATATTCTATTTTAAATTTTAGATCATACTAGATAAAACTTATTGTGAATTCCTCCCCCTCATTAGTTATCTTGTATTTAGAATTATAGTAATCTACTAATTTGAAATCTAATCACAATAAGATGCAATTAGTCTGTTGCCATTTTCTAATTTTGGGTGAACTCTTTTAAATTATTTAAAAATAAAATAGCATATAGAGTCTACATTATAGAATTATGTTCATCAAAAGCAATTAATTTTATCATCTGTTAGATTAGTATAAAGTATCTTTTCCAAAAAGTCAGCTTGTATGTTCAGGAAGCCATGTTCTCATGGTCTATAAAGCTATTTCACCCTTTATTACTTATGTGTAAAAAATAAAACCCTGAAAGGAAAACACTGAATGAGTTAAAGCGTCTGCACAGGAGAGTGACTTTCAAGTAGAGAATCATATATTACTGAAAAGAAGTCTCATTTGTTTTTTCCTTATTTAATTGCAAAAATATTATAAAACAGAAGGAACAATAGATTATACATCAGAGTTCTTTGCTAAAAAAATTAAAGCACAGATGTGCAAAAGATTAACTCTGTGTTTTTGTTTGTCCTCTTGGTTATAGAAAGATGAGCTGCCAAACTAATTTATAGATTTTTTTTATATAGCCAGGGAGAACTACAAAGTACTAGGGCAGATGAACGGAATCAATATTGAGAAGTCTAAGGCCATCTGTTAGAAAGCCAGTGCCTAGAATCAAAGCTTCTGAGTAATGCGGGGAAAAGAAATATGTAAACTCAACATTTCCCAAACTTGATTGCCCTCGAACACTGTTTTGCATCACATCAAATACCATCCTTTGGACTTGAATTCTTCAGGATACAAGTTTGAGAAATTAACTGGTTTCTTTTTTAAATATAGAGAGCTGTTGCTAAACCATTTTTTAAACTTAGGGTATATGCTGAATGAATGAAGGTGTTATCCCAATATTTACTAATATAGATTTGCAACTTTGCACAGGATCCAGTCTTTGGTATAAGAAGGACTCATTATTTATATAGTCAGACAAATAGGAAATTGTCATAGCAACTTATTTTTAAAGGTCATATAATGACTGTGTTAAGTTATGGAAGCTGAACTCCACAACATAGAACCACTGATCCTATATTTTAAACAGCAATCACTAGACATTAGTTCGAGCAAAATATGTTTCATTCTAACTATATTCTACTCTTCCTATACTTGGTAAAGAGGACATCAACCAAAAATGTCCTGAGGTGGTCTTGTGTTAATACAGGAAACAGTGCATTGCAACAAGACTCAGAACTACCAGTAGCCAGATTTGCATTTTCTGTTACGGAACTGCCGTCAGCTATCTGTGAGACACCACAGATAATAGTTCTTTTCTGAAAAATGAGATTACCACTTTTTTGCATAATATTAATAGTGAACTTCTGAAAAAACTTCTAAGCCATATGCCTAGCTCTGGAAAATTCTGGATTAAACAAAGTTCAGCAAGTTACTATAACCAATATTAATATGCACTGCAAATTTCCAGAAGAGATATATAGTATTAAAGGTTTCTTTTACCCCATATCTAACACACATATATTAAGTGATCCCTAGAACATAGTTTGGGAAATACAGGACTGAATATATTCCAGACTTTTTTGTAATTCTGAAATGTTATATTCAATGATTTTAAATTATCTATTTACATTTTTCTCCTAAAAAGGAAAAAAAGAGGACTGCACATTTTTGTAAGCAAAGAACTCTGGGTGCTTTGTGAGGGACCAGTGTTATTTGAAAAAATGTCTTAAGTTGCAGTATTATAACAGTTTCACATATATGTGTTCTTTTTAATTAATTAAAAATAATATATGCATGATTTTAGAGTACATGGGGTAGAATGTTAAAGATTTTAAAGATGTTATGTTATATGGCATTAGTCTTTATAGTTTTTAGGTAAAATTCTCTAAAATCATACACATTATTTTTAATTAAAAAATTGCATATCTTATAGCACTAAGGGAATAATAGCTAAGGAAAAAATAGTTTTTCTGAAATAGGAACAATATTGTTTTTCATCACTTAATTTGGTAGTCATCAATGTCATATATTATAGCTAAAAGAACTGGCTTAGTTCATTTAGCATAATGCCCTCCAGTTCCACCCATGCTGTTGTAAGGGTAGGAGTTCCTTCTGTCTAAAAGAAGTGAGAACACTTCTTTTTTTGTTTTTTATTATTTTTTTATTGTTATTCTATTACACTTGTCCCAGTTTTTCCCCTTTGCTGTCCTCCACCCATCCCACATCCCACTCCCATAGTCATTCCCACACTGTTGCCCATGTCCATGGGTCATTTATATATGTTCTTTAGTTAGTCCCTTCCCCTTCTTTCCACCATTACCCACCTCCTTCCTCCCTTCTCATCACTGTCAATCTGTTCCATATTTCCATGCCTGTGGTTCTATTTCATTGGTTAGTTTATTTTGTTCATTAGATTTCTCTCGTAGGTGAGATCATACAGTACTTGTCTTCTACTGCCTGGCTTATTTCACTTAGAATAATGCTCTCAGTTCAATCCATACTGTCGCAGAAGGTAGTAGTTCCTTCTTTCTTTCTGCTGTGTAGTATTCCATTCTTTAAATGTATCACAGTTTTTTGATCCACTCATTTACTGATGGGCACCTAGGCTGTTTCTAGCACTTGGCTATTGTAAATAATGCTGCTAGGAACATTGGGGTGCATAGGTTCTTTTGAATTGGTGATTCAGAATTCTTAGGATGTAGTCCCAGCAGTGGAATTGCTAGACTGAAAGGCAGTTCCATCTTTAGTTTTTTGAGGAAATTCCATACCTTTTCCCACAGTGGCTGCACCAGTCTGCATTTCCACCAACAGTGCACTAGGGTTCCCTTTTCTCTGCATCATTGCCAGCTCTTGTTGTTTGTAGGTTTATTAATGATGGCAGTTCTGACCAGCATGAGGTGATATCTCATTGTGGTTTTAATTTACATCTCTCTGATAGCTAGTGATGTTGAGCATCTTTTCATATGTCTGTTGGCCAACTGTATGTACTCTTCGAAGAAGTGTCTATTCAGGTCTTTTGCCCATTTTTTTCCTTTTTTAAAAATTTATTGTTGTTCAATTACAGTTGTCCCACCTTTTTCCCCATTGCTCAACCCTACCCCATCCCCCCTCCAACTCCCACAGTCGTCCTCCCCAATTGTCCGTGCCCATGAATCCTCTACTCATGTTCCTTTGCTTGACCCTTTCCCTCCTTTCCCCTGTTAACTCCCTCCCCTGCCTCTGGTCACTGTAAGCTCGTTCTTTATTTCCAAGTCTCTGGTTCTATTTTGCTCATTTGTTTGTTTTGTTGATTAGGATCCACTTATAGGTGAGATCATATGCTATTTGTCTTCCACCAACTGGCTTAGTTCATTTAGCATAATGCCCTCCAGTTCCACCCATGCTGTTGTAAGGGTAGGAGTTCCTTCTGTCTACTGCATAGTATTTCATTGTGTAAATGTACCATAGTTATTTGATCCACTTATTTACTGATGGACACTTAGGCTGTTTCCAGCACTTGACTATTGTAAACTGTGCTGCTATGAACATTGGGGTGCATAGGTTCTTTCGAATTGGTGATTCAGAATTTTTAGAGTATAGTCCCAGCAATGAGATTGCTAGATTGCAACCTCTCCAGCACTTGTTATTTGTTGATTTATTAATGATGGCCATTCCGACCCGTGTGAAGTGGTATTTCATTGTGGTTTTAATTTGCATCTCTCTAATGGCAAGTGATGTTGAGCATTTTTTCATGTGTGTATGGGCCCCTCTGTATGTCCTCCTTGGCTAAGTGTCTGTTCAGGTCCTTTGCCCATTATTTAATTGGATTGCTTCTCTTCCTGCTGTGGAGTTGTGTGAGTTCTTTATGTATTTTGGAGATCAAACCCTTGTCCAAGACATCATTGGCAAATTGTTTTCCTATACAGTTGGTTCCCTTTCCATTTTGTTGATATTTTCTTTAGCTGTGCAGAAGCTTTTTAATCTGATGTAGTCCTGTTTGTTTATTCTTTCCCTTTTATCCCTTGCCCTAAGGAATGTGAAAATATTGCTACCTGGGATATCTGACATTTTTCTGCCTATGTTTTCCTCTAGGACTCTCATTGTGTCATGACTTATATTTAATATTTTGAATTTATTTTGAATTTATTCTGGTTTATGTTGTAAGTTGATGGTGTAGTTTCATTTGTTTTGCTTGTACCAGTCCAGTTCTCATAACACCATTTATTGAAGAGACTGTTTTTACTCCATTGTATGCTCATACCCCCTTTGTCAAACATTAATTGACCATAGAGACATGGATTTATTTCTGGGCTCTCTATTCTGTTCCATTGACCTATGTGTCTGTTCTTATGCCAGTACCAGACTGTTTTGATTACAGTGGCTTTGTAATAGAGCTTGATATCAAGATCCTTCCTACTTTGTTCTTCTTTCTTAAAATTGCTGAGGATATTCAGGGTCATTTATGGTTCCATATAAATTTTTGAAATATTAATTCTAGATCTGTGAAATATGTCATTGGTCTTTTGATAGGAATAGCCTTGAATCTATAGATTGCTCTAGGTAGTATGGACATTTTAACAATGTTAATTCTTCCAATCCATGAACACAGTATATGCTTCCTTTATTTAGTCTTTCTTAATTTCTTTTTTCAGTGTGGTGTAGTTTTCTGAGCATAGGCCTTTTACTTCCTTGGTTAAGTTTATTCCTAAGTGTTTTATTTTTCTTGTTGCTATAGTAAATGGGATTTTTTTTCCTAATTTCCAATTCTGATATTTCGTTGTTGGTATACAAAAATACCTTCAATTTCTGAATGTTAACTTTATATCCCACCATTTTGCCAGATTTATTTATTAGGTCAAGTTGTTTTTTGGTGGAGTCATTAGGGTTTTCTAAGTACACTATTATGTCATCTGCAAACAGTGACAGCTTTACTTCCTCCTTTCCAATTTGAATGCCTTTTATTTCATTTTCTTGTCTGATCACTGGGGCTAGAACTTCCAATACTATGTTCAATAGAACTGGTGAAAGTGGACACCCTTGTCTTGTTCCTGATCTTAGTGGGAAAGCTTTTAGTTTTTGTCCATTGACTATGATGTTGGCTGTAGGTTTCTCGTATATGGTCCTTATTATGTTGAGATATGCTCCCTCTAGTCCCACTTTGCTGAGTGTTTTGATCATAAATGGGTGCTGGATTTTATCAGATGCATTTTCCACATCTATTGATATGATCATGTGATTTTTGTCCTTCATTTTTTTATGTGTTTATTACGTTTATTGATTTGCAAATATTGTACCATTCTTGCATCCCTGGGATGAATCCCACTTGATCATGATGTATGATCTTTTCTAACGTATTGTTGAATCTGGATTGCTGATATTTTGTTGAGGATTTTAACATCTGTGTTCATTAGAGATGTTGGCCTGTAGTTTTCTTCTTGTGTCTTTACCTGGTTTGGGGTTTAGAATAATACTGGCCTTGTAAAAAGAGTTTGGGAGTCTTCCCTCTTCTTGGATATTTGGGGATAGTTTGAGAAGTAGAGGAATTAGCTCCTCTTTAAATGTTTGGTAAAATTCACCTGTAAAGACATCCAGGCCAGCGCTTTTGTTTTCTGGGAGTTTTTTGATTACTGCTTCAATTTCACTAGTTGTTATTGATCTATTCAGGCTTTCTACTTCTTCTTGATTCAGTTTTAGAAGATTGTATGTTCCTAGAAATTTATCCATTTCACCCAGGTTGTCCAGTTTCTTGGCATATAGTTGTTCATAGTAATTTCTTACAGTGCTTTGTATTTCTGTGTTTTCATTTGTATCTTCACCTCTTTCATTTCTAATTTTATTTGTTTGAGTCCTCTCTATTTTTTTCTTGATGAGTCTGGTTGAAGGTTTGTCAGTTTTGTTTATCTTTTCAAAGAACCAGCTCCTGGATTTATTGATCCTTTAGATTGTTCTTTTACTCTCTGCATCATTTATTTCTGCTCCGATCTTGATTATTTCCTTCCTTCTACTTGCTCTAGGCTTTGTTTGTCGTTGTTGTTCCTCTAGTCCTTGTAGGTGTAGGACTAGGTTGTTTGAGATTTTTCTATCTTCTTTCAGTTGGCCTGTATTGCTATGAACTTACATCTTGTCATCTCGTGACTGCCGTCTCCGTGTCCCATAGGTTTTGGGTTTTTGTATGTTCATATTCATTTGTTTCCAAGTACTTTTTTATTTCTTTCTTGATCTCATTATTAACCCATTCATTATTTAATAGCATGTTATTCAGTCTCCATGTATTTGAGTGCTAGAACACTTTTGAATTAGACATTATCATAACTTTCTGCTATAAAAACAAATAATAGAAGAATATTTTATCTCTTTAGAGGTAGAATGAAATGTGGAATAATTTAGCTTTTTGTTTGAAAGGAAATTTACTCACAAAAAATATTTGGGGTAGGAATCAGCTTGAAGAGACTTTCACTGGCCAAACCTGGGACAATTTAAGCATCAAAATAAATAATGATAATAACGAATTATAACACACTGAAAATGAAAGTCTATCAATCTATACCAGTATAAAGGAATAAGTAAATAAATGAGAAGATAAAACTCCTTCTTCAGTTAGAATGTCAACCAGTCGAGGGATAAGGAGTTAGAAGATCAACAATGGATGCTAAAATTAGTGAGTAAAATTTTACATAAAATAGTTCCACAATATTTCCCCAAAAGTTATTAATTATAAAGGAGGCCCAGTAATTTGACAGTGGAGAAATGGATGAACAGCGCATTAACAGACTGATCAAAGTTATGACCTATATTGAATTAACTCACGTTTCATGTGCCTCCTGATATAATGCACTTGAAAAGGCACAGCATTGCCTCTCTAGTAATCCCACCAAAATGTATAACATAGAGCTAATCATGAGGAAACTCAAAATGAGGGACACTTACCAAATTAACTGGCCTGTATCCTTTAAAAAAGGTCAAGATAAAGAAAGACCAAAAAGAGTGAGAGAAGAGTAAGAGAAAAGATTTCATTTTAATGGAACCTAAAGACACATTAACAATCCTGTCCCAGAGGTTTTTTAAAAAAGGTATGAAATACTATAGAGGGCATTATTGGGACAATTACTTAAAAAATCAAATAGGGACTGTAGATTAGATATACTAAATTTCTTGATTTTAAAAATTGTATTGTGATTGTATGAGAATGTCCATGTTATAAGGAAATACTGAAGTTCTTAGAGATAAATTGACACATTGCTCCAATTTACTCTCAAAGAACAACTTTGGTTGATAGACACTTAAATGGCAAAGCAAATGGGACAAAATGTAAACAATTGAGGAGTCGAGATGAAGCTTCTGGAGGGTTCCTCATCCTATTTTTGCAACATTCCTCTAAGTTTTAATTTATGCTGAAATGAAAAAAAATTGTAATACCTTTTTAAACTTGAGTTTACCACTAAGACTTAAAACCTATTTCACTAGAATGGGTCAGATTTTCTAAGTATGTAAGAGAATGGTCAAACCTTAGAAATTTATCCCTTAGTCTTTATCCAAATTGCTACAATTATGAAGCAAATTAATAATCTCCTTTCCTAAGGAAGAGGTAAACCAGTCCCTTTTTGAGTAATATTAAATTTTTGTATACAGGCACCATACAAATTCACGGTATTAATATTTTAAGTGAATGCCCTTAGAGGACGTACAATAGACAGCTATTTCAAGAGACGCATAAAACTACTACAATACATTCATTCTCTCCACAACCTCTGTCTCACCTGCCACAAATTACTTTTTCTTCATCCCCCACTTTACTTGACTGGTTTAAAGTGTAACAAAAGCGTTGCCCAGGAACCTTTTTGCCCTCTATATTTTATAATAAATCATTGCCACCACTCTAAAAAGGTGATAGATTATGTAGTAAATTAAGAAACTTTTTTAAGACTTTGTACTAAGAAATTGCCTCGTTTTTGATACTTTCTTTGTATGATAAATTACTACAGTATGTTTTATTTTTTAATGGGATAATTATTAAAATATCCTAAATTTTAAATATGTTGAGTGCATCATAATTTTTTTAAATTTGGCACAATATATATATATATCTACATTATGTGATTTATGTTATATGTCAGTTTACATACAGTAAATAAAGTATTTTTTACTTCCTTTACCTTCCCCAAGTATAAGTTCTGCCTTCTTTGCATTCATAAGCTATACAGTCTTTATTAGCTAATTAATATTTGTTTTCTTTTCAGAAGTCAAATATTAGTTTTTGGTTTTTTTACATTAAGCTTAAGTCAGAGTAAATCCATAGGACTAAACAGTGCTATAGTTTAAATTTTTAAAGATATTTACCATTTAATAGACAATGGGAAGACAAAGACTGTCATAGATTCAGATATCACCTGGTATAATATTTTAATAAAAGAGTCTAAACCAAAAACCGAGAGATAAAGTATTGTCTTCTCATCGTAAATGAAAGAGAAATGTTTAAGAATTTCAGCAAATGAATTTTTTAGTCTTAGCTTTTATTTTTAATCCCACCAAGAATTTTATAGTCTACATTTAAAATGTACTGAGTAACACATGTCAATAATATTTTTGCCCTTTTAATGACCATATACTTTCTCTGAGAAAATGTTCATGTGTTTCATGTAAAATTATTTCATGGAATTAAATCTTAAATCTCTTGTTTATATAAGAATGGATTCGGCACCAATATTGACCTACGTTTTTCCTCATTCATATTTTTTTGTGAAAGAATAATTTTCTCACGCCTTGATTTGGAGCCAGAATTTTATTGTAACGTATTTTAAAGAAAGAAACTCATTCTTGCTGTGTTTCTGTAATTTGAGTATAAGTTTGCAGCATAGCAGCACCCAGCCAGCAGAGGAAAAGGTAGTCTAGGGAGCGAGGTTCTGCACACTAGGTTATTTACAGAACTTCAGGATTTTCAAAATTTTGCTAAGGCTTCTTTAAATTGTCTGATATTTTAGTAAGAAATTCACAATTTGGAATGGGAAGGAAAGTCACAGAATCTCAAGTTGAGGTCTGTTTTACTTCAGATGGTTTTTACATCCTCTTACACGTGCTGTCAAAGCCATTTTTGGTTCTCTAATCTCCTGTGTCTTATGTGTTCATAGAAATCAGGAATATGAAAGCCATTTTTTTCCAGTAATTTTCCCGTAATGCAAGTATTATGACCCCCTTATACATCTAGTGATCTTTCTATTTAAAAAAAGTCAATAAATTAAATTCACTTAGTGATTGAAAGCCCTGTTAGAAAAGCTGTTTGGCTTATATTCATTCATTAATTCAACCTAAATCATATACATATATGCCAGGTACTGTGGTTGGATTAAAGTTGCAGACAGAGAAAATACAGCCCCCCAAGAAAACTGAACCACGACAATGCAATATATGTTATAGAAATAAGCACAGTGTGCTATCAATTTAAGAAGTTGGAAATCCTAACCCATACTGGATAGTTAACAGAAGTCATCGATTTTTGATTACCAAAGATGGGACTAGAAAAATAGGAGGTGAGTTTTGTGATCCAGATCAGCTTATTTGAAGATAAACATGTCTTCCTAACAATTTAGTGAATATCTATGGTATGCTAATTATTACAACAAATACTACCTTGCCATCTATATTAGATATCTAAAATAATAATAATAATGAGGATTTTTTTCCTAAGAAAATATTTGTTTATTTCTTCTGATTTTTGGCTCTTTATTATTAACTGGTATACACCAATTCATGCCATACCGCTGATGCCATTGACTTTCAGAGGCACCCAGGGGAAACAATATGGGTTTATTATTGAAAATCCATCCTTAACTACTAGAAACTCAACTCAAACTCATAGCCTACTAATAATTGTTGGATCATTACCTTCATCATTGTGTATGAAGGACAGTAAATCATGATTACGCTATGAGCCCTCCCCACTAGAAAAAGCATTATAATGCAATATTTCTGAAAAGTAGTAGTAATGAATTTGGTGAAACAGCCTTGAACGGAGGGAGATTTCCAAATACAGGAAAAAGTGGGAATACAGAAATTAAAATGAAAGGTAAAAAAGAACGTGGGAAAGATTAGGAAAGAAAACAGGAGTTTTAAGGAAGTGGAATAAATGGAGGAAAGTACATTGGACTCAAGATGTTTTAGGAATTTAATAGCTTAGTATTATACAGAAAGATTTAATGGAAAGTCACTTATACTTGAAATTGGATTGTTGTGCAGTCATTGTTATTTTCTACAATTCTGCCAATAGTTTTCCAACCCTGTTAACAGGGTAACTGAGGAAAAGTAATTTAGCCTGTGAGTAGTTGTTCTAATTAGCTCTCTGCAGTGTAATGAAGACCAACATCTTACCTTTTAGTTGTGTACTGGAATGAACACCGTTTAACTGTATATAGTTCTTAGTTAATTTTTAAAAGAATTCTGTGTTGATATAGCTACAAAATTAAGTTTTAACTTTGATTAGAATAGACTTTAGTGAAGAATGAAAAATTAGTTATAAGATCTAACAGGAAAACAAGCAGCCCTAATTTTTTAATAAGCTTAACTATTCAAAGATTTTAGGGAGCAGAGAGGAAACATATTTGATGAGATTTTGTTTACATATTTATTTCCTGTCATGATTTTGGTAGATATCAGTTAATTCAGTGTATAATAGTTCTTTTCAGTGATAGCATTTTATTACATTGAGAAGTACATATTGAATAACCAGATAATAATACAGTGATAATTCCTATTGATTTCTATCTGCCATATGGAAAAATACAAACGTCTTCTGTATTTATTATTGAAAGGAGAGGCTTTATAAATACCATCTTTGCTTTTATTTATCATACATATATCCATTACCTTTCCAATAATTGATAAGCTGTAAGACTTTCTGAACCAGGGTATAATAGAACCCTTAGCGTATTGGAAATTTCAAACTAATGGTGTTGATTTGACTTAAATATTGATGATGGCTTAAATTTTAAAATGGACAAGCTTCTATCTACATGCAAGTCATCTTTTTTTGAGACTCTAAAACCAGTTACATTTATTGGAAAATTCTCAACGAAAATGCAAGACAAGTAAAATACTCTTGATAATTATCAGTGACTAAATCTTTTTCTTTTTGAAGTATTTACTAATTAGAATTATTCATAATACAGTAATTGACTTTGTGGCTTTCCTCCACACTCCCCTTTTTCAGTGCTTTCCTTTTAAGTATTGAATCTAGGCTTACCTGATTACATTATTGATTTAATAGTAACAAATACCAATTTGTCACACCCAGAATTGTTGCAGAGCTTAGTACATACGTTGCACACAGGCCTGTTACTTGTTCCAGACTAAATAAGTTTCTTTCTCTGTGTGTGTGTGTGTGTGAAAATGCATATGCCCAAGTATTTTTTAATCACAAAGTCAGATAGAGGATGGAACTATTCTGAATATATATTTGGTATTTATTTAATAATCCTCACTCGTACTTTTTACAGTGTAAAAAACCTTTGAGCAATGCTAAGCATTGAGACCAGGTTCTGTATTTCTTCTTATAAATTTTATAGTGTGTCCTGTTTTCTTATTTTTTAATTTCCATAAACCACATTTAGTTTAGTTAAGTGCTTATTCAACACCAAGTGTAACCTAAAATTTAAGGTGCCTTCCAGTGGTGTTCCCATACTAGGAGAGCTGAAGGTGACCCATCTTTTCCCTTCCCTGGGATTAAAACATGAAGGACAGAGTACATCTCAGGACTCTGGGATACTGAGGAAGATGGTGGCTTAGGCAGATGTGCAAGCTGGTACATCAGATGCAAAATAATAATAATAATAATAATAATAATAATAATAATAATAATAATATAGATTTATAATGTCCTCTTGAATTGCCATGTCTAGCTTCCTTTCTGCTGTGCATACGTGTGACTATACTAATATTTTAGGGCATTTTTTTTACTCGTATGCATGCTTGCTTTTACTTGACATTAGAAAACAATATTACTTTAAATACTTGATCACTATTCCAATATGGGGATTTTATTTTGAATTCAAGTTAACCTGTTAGCTAACATTATTTAATGCCTGCTGTGTACAAAGTTTTGTTAAATATTGATCCTGAATGCCACAGCCTTAGACTTTTCTTTATTTTAGCTTCCTTTCATTAATAATACATGTTATTAATGAAAATCCTATAAGTACCAGACCCAAACACCATGGTTTAATATCGTTTCTCAGGCCTGCTGCTGATTCTTTAGTAACAAAAGAGTTTAGGGGGAAGAAATATTTTTAAATCATACATTTTTTTGTATTAATCAAGATTCTTTGTTAGAAATAACATAATTCCCTCTGTCCAAGTTGACAGTAAAAGAGATATGTTAAAAGGTATTAATCAGGTAACTAATACACTCCTGCAGAACCAGAGAACTCTGAAGTTACCTAGTCAATATGTTCACTGCAGTGTTCTTCACAACCTTGAAGATACGGAAGCAACCCATCAGTAGATGAGTGGATAAAACTACTATGGGACATTTACAATTGAAATACTACTCGGCCATAAAAAAGGAGAAAGTTTTACCCTTTGCCAACAGTATGGATGCACCTGGAGAACACTGTGCTAAGTGAAATAAGCTAGTCAGAGTAAGACAAATACCACATGATTTCACTCATATGTGGAATCTAATGAACAAACTGAACTAACAAGGAAAATGGTGACAGACCCATAGATGGAGGCAGGATGACAGCTGGTGGTTGAGGGGAGGTTAGGAGGTAGAAGAATTAAGCCAAAAGGAAAAGGGACTCATGGACATGGACAACAACGTGGTGATTGCTGGGGGGAGGGAGTATTAGTGGTTAAATGGTAACATAAAAAAATACAATAAAGATTAAATTTAAGAAATAATATTATGCAAGCATATTCCAGAAGACCCTCTAGACCCTGGAAAACGCTACTTCCACTGGCAGCCAGTTCTTTTGTTGCATCAATCTGAACATCTCTGTCATCCCCGAAGAACCAGATTTTCCCACCAAGAAATCAAGTTCTCCAAGAAGAGTAACATCCTCAGGTTGCCTGCTTCCAATTTTAAATCACACCCTGAACTTGATTGCTGGGACCTAAGGTACTTGCCTCACTGAAAATGCTAGTTTTCTGATTTCTGCCCTAGGCAGATTGGGGTCATATTGTAGAAAATTAACAAATATAAGGAAAGTGTTCAGAACTTTTCAGTTAGGCACATGTGACCGATGTCTATAGATAATGAACTAGATTAACTTTCATCTTAAATCTTCATTGCATCATTTAAAATGTCTGTGTCACATACAGGTCATTGTGTTTCTCTGGGAAATTTATCCCTATTTTTACCTTCAGTAAGCCTCCAAATTATTTTCTCTGTGAATGACTTCTACCAACTGTTAGCTCCTCAAGCCACCATTCATGCTTCACCTGAAGGAGAGCAGCACATCATAGTTCTAAGGCAGAACTTCTCACCCTCAGCCCTATTGACATTTAGGAATGGAGAATTCTTTGTTGGGGGAGCTGTCCTGTGCATTGTAGGATGTTTAGAAGCATCTGTCTTCTACCCAGCAGATGTTAGTAGTGCACACACAGACACACACAGACATACCCATAATAATAATCAAAATTGTCTTCAGACATTGACAAATATCCCCTGGATCCCAAAATCATTGACTCTTGAGAGCCACTAAGATGAAATTGTCTTTGCTTAGTGGACAACTTATGCAAATAAATATATGCCACCTTTGAATACTTTCTCTGTTTCTTACAATATGACCATTGATGTTATAATTATATGTCTCTCGCTGCTTCACCTAAATTCTTTTCATCAAAATATAAGAAATTATATAAATCTAAACAAGAGATTGAAAAATTGTCTCTTCTGTGTAGACCTCCAAGAATTCACTTGCGTCTTCCAAAACTTCTCTTTTGCTTTGTCTCCTGACCTTCCTGTACAATATAAATATTCTACTATATCATTTCCCTTCTTCAAGGACAGTGGGTACCCATAGGAAGGAAGGGAGGGAGGAAAAGGAAAGTTAGTTCAGACCGAATTTAAACTTTGTGCTTCAAAAATTTGGTGAATTGAATGAGCACATATTTCTTAAGGTTATCATTTGTCATTACATTAAATTTACTAGAAAAGATTTCCACAATGCAGAAATTAGTTATGTTGTAGTCAAGATTTGGGACTGAGCCTGGAAAGCCTCTTTTAAAAACTTTTCTATATTTTTTTTAGTAATTCAGAGCATATGCAAGGAACTATAGATAAGCCATATAAATTGCCTTTTTTAAAATGCATTCTACAGCATTCATTAATTTATTCACTCCTTTAAAAATGATAGCTTATGTGAGTAAAATGATTTTATGTATTAATCCTTAACTATCCTGAGCAAAGATAAAAATAGTAAAAAATTAGTTTAATGACATTTAGTTTCCTGATTAATTTCAAAGTTGACCTGAATCATATTACTACTTCTTAAAATTAACCTCCAAAATTGCTAACCTGTTTTAAGAGTTTAGAAGCATTCCTTTACAAAATCAAAGAGTAACACCTAATTTCCTTTTTTTAAGTATTTTTTTACTGCTTAATAAGTTATAGCTTTGCAAATATGAGGGCATGATTAAATCTCTTTCTGTGTGGCTTTTAGGTAGAATAAATAATTCAGCTTAATATAATAAGGTAGTTTCATTTTTTATATTATATCATAAATAGCTCATCAACTGTGTTAGAAATAACGTTTCTCCTTACCAGAAATACTTAAATTTTTCTATTATTAATAAAAGAGAGAGAGAAATATTTATCTTATTCTATCTTGGAATAACTCACTAGTTTTAATCAATTCATTTTTATTTATTAATTTTGGCTAGCTTATTTTAATGTATCCTCATACTGTCCATTATTCTAATTAAAATTTACTTAAATTTGGTATAGCTTATGTTTATTTTATTAATATAGATAAGAAAAATACTTATTTACAAATGTGTGATTAGGTAATACAAATGTATAGTTATTGCTATCTGTTGACCTATTTGGAAAGTAACAAATTTTTCATGGCTTCCATTTTTCTATTTTTAATATTAGTGAGATTTAAATTTTACCTGTTTTACCAAGTGAAAAGAATTTCAAGAGATTGAAGTGTATAATATAAAATAATAAAATTAAGAAATTGATATTCATACTTTATTGTTTAGTGTTAAAATTAAAGGAAATATTTAATTGGAAAGAAAAATAAGGTAATACTCTTGCTAAAGTCTGCATTACTGTATTAAAATTCTTTTAGAAACTAAGACTTTATTTTGAAAATATTCAAGTAGCACACAGTCAGAATAGGTAGAAAACCAGCATAAAGATACTCCTTCCTAATAGTGTGACAGATTATTCTTTTAAAAATATTTTTCACCTGAGGATATGTTTATTGATTTTATAGAAAGAGAAAGGTGTGGGGGGTGGAGAGAGAGAAACATCAATCACTTGCCTCCCATACTCTACCCCGACCAGGGGTCAAACCGCAGCCTAGCCGTGTGCCCTGACTGGGTGTTGAGCCCACAGCCATTTGGTGTGCAGGATGATGTTCCAACAAGCTGGGCCGCCCATCCAGGGTGTAACAGATTACTCTTAAGGGATGTCTTGATACAAAAGAACCAAATCCTGAATAAAACTTAATGTTTTATTGCTAGGTTCCAGAGGGAGGAGTAAAATCTCAACGAACAGGGGAAGAGAAAAAATCTTGGACTGAAACTGAAGCGTGAGCAATAAATGTACAAGACAAAATAGAGTTGACTTAATGACAAATGAAAATAATATCACTTAATCTAGAAAGAAAGCTGTAGGGTTAGGGTTACAGTTAGCAGCAAAGTGGAGAAGCTGGAAGAAATAATTCCCTTAAGGCCCCCAGATAGATTATTTTTCTTCTGTTTTGTTTGCAGATTTTATCAACTCTATAATTAAAGTCCAACAAATGTAAGGAATAAGCCACCATGAGTGAGAGTTAGTAGAAATGACAAATTAAGATTTAGACTCCCAAGGACTGCAGATATTGAATTAGCTGATGTAAAATATCTCAAAGCAAATCTGAACTATTTTTTTAAAGACTGGCAGAATTGAACTTATGAAAGTAGAAAATATAATTGTTAAAATGAAAAAATATCCTTAATGCATAGATGTATTAATATCTAGACAGGAAAACAGAAACTATTCTAATTATTTTAAACAGAGACAGTTTAATACAAGGAATTGGTTACACAGATTAGGAAGTACCAGAAGAGTGAAGAGAGGATAATTGGCAGAGCAAAATAAAAAGGGAAAAGGAGTAATAGGCAGAGCTCAGAAACTGCTGACATTCCTTGGTTGGAGCCTGTAATCATAAATCCACTGACATCCTGTTGTAGTCACTTTTGGATTCATTAGAGTAGTGTCATCTCAACCACAGCTAGAGCGACCAAAAAGTGACTGCCTCCTCCCAAACATCTGGGTTCTAGAATCACCTTATCCCTACTTCTTTAAACACAACTCTTTCTTTATAATCTTCCACCAGTGCTTCTTATTGGAAGAATATAATAGGAAACTTGTTAGGAGAGCCAGGCTCCTCACCTCATATATTGATAATATAAAGCAGAGTATAAAGAGTGGGAATGCAGGCTGTAAGAGTAAAGAGACAAGCAGTTGGCGGGATAGGTATTGACCAGTTTGGACACAGCTAGAGAAAATAGATGGATTGAGAGTGATTTTTTAAAATGACAGAATACAGCAGAGAAAAAACAAATACATGAAAAACCAGACATAAATGTAGAGATTTTAGGCTAAAATGTGAAATTCTGAGACTAATCAAAGACTCCCACAGAAAAAATAGAAGAAAGGACAGATAACAATTGAAGAACTAATAACTGATTTTTTTTTTCTAAATGGTGAAGAGCAGGGGTCTACAGATAGCAGAAGTACAATAAATAACAAGCAAGGGGAATAAAAAGAAATTCAGGCCTGAGATTGTGTGGTAAAACAGCAGGATCATGAAAAACAAGGAAAGATACTAAAAGTAGCCAGGAGTGGGGGGAAGGGGGCAGGAAACATATCAACAATGTGTTGGAACACATTGGAAAAGAAACAATGAAATGGAAACCACTTAATACCAACAATGGAAACTAGAAATCAACAGAGTAAGTGTTGAGAGAAAATACTTGTCAACCTAAAATTGGGTACCTGGCAAAACTTTCCTTCAAGCCGAGGATATAAAAAAGATAGGTAACAGAAACAGAGAGTTTACCACCAAGATATATGTATATCTTTACCAAGATATATAAACTAAAGGAATTTCTAAAAGAAAATTATGAAGAAAAATAAATCAATAAAATGACAGTCTAAAAGGAAAATAATTCCAAAAGCAACTCTGACATGCTGGAAGCAATGATGAGTGAAAAAACTGGCAAACAGGAGTAAACCAAGTAAAAATCTATATAAAATACTATTACTACTAATAATTATAAATATTACTTAAATCTTCAAGGTTTGAAAAGTGATAAAACTATAATAGTAGACAACAATAGCACGAAAGCCTGAGGAGGGATACAACAGAGATTATTAGTAAGCAGAGTAAAATTTCTAAGGTAACCCACCAAAAAAGTATACATGGAGTGTATGATGTCCAGTCCAACAGAAAGGAAAAAATGGAATTAGTTTCAAACAAATAAAAACTATACCAGTCAGAATTTTAAGGCAAGAATAAATATTTTTTAAGCATGGAAAATGTGGGACAAATAAAAAGCAGAAGTAAGATACTTGAAACAAGTCTAAATACATTGGCAATTAAAATTGGTGACACTCTAAAATCAAAGACATGAAAAGGTTGAAAATAAAACGACAGTAAACAGTTTTGCTTGGCAAACAACAAATAATAAAAAGCTGGGGCATCAATTTTAATGTAATAAGAGTGGCTAGAGATAAGAGTCACTACATAAAATGAAAGGTTCAATTCACTAGAAAGATAGAACAATATTAAGCCTCTATACCCATAGCCTCAAAATATCCTAAAATATTAAAGTTTAACAAAATTGAAGAAGAAAATTGATCAATTCAGTATCATGATAAATTTTAACATGCTTTGTATAGAACTGTACCCTGAACAATGAGAGAATGTGCATTTTTCTCAAGTGATTAACCATTTACAAAAGTGGACCACATTTTACCACAAAGTGTCAATAAATTTTAGAGAGTTGTCTTATAGACCACATCCTCTGAAATACTGGGTTGACCATAAAGTCTGTATGGCTTTTTCCATAATATAAAAGACATCTTTCACTTTCATCAATAACTCCATTGATTTGGATATTTTGAGTATGTCATCTATCTGCTGCATGGTAGAACGTTGATTGTTCTCAATTAATGTCTCTATTTGATTGCTGTCTACTTTAACTGGTCTACCCAACCTTGGAGCATCATCCAGCAAGAAATCTCCAGCACGAAACTTCGCAAACCACTTTCGACATGTTTGGTCAGTCACAGCACCTCTGCCTTACACTCAAAAACCATTTTTTGTGGGGTTTTTTTTTTTTTGCATTTCAGTTACGTTTTTACCATTCTTGAAGTTATAAAGCATAATATGCCAAAAATGTTTCATATTTTCCCATCTTCAGTATTTAAATGGCTACACAAAAATTCACCAATTTTGATGTTTTTTTAAGTGCACACTGATATGACAGATGTCGCAATACAATCTAACAAAATTGTTTCAAATGAAACTAAAGACAACTAAGTGCTCCTACCAGAGCCATTTTACAGAAAAAAACAAATGATCTTTTTGGCCAACCCAATATAAATAAAAGTCCACTACAAAAAGATAAATTGTTAAATGATTATACATTTAGAAAAATTTTTAAATGACTTTTGACTAAATCATGAACAAAAAAGAAATACGGATTTCCTCTGCTATCGGAAAGTAGAGCATTCCTGTGAAAACTTTCCAGTGCTGAAATAGTCTGAAGTGAAGAGTATCCTCACTTTCCACAAGCTCACATTTTTGCCACTTTGCTTTTATGAAAGACCTATTAGTACCTATATTTGCTCACTGAAAGAAATCGGAAGAAGATTTTCACTTTTATGAAAAAAAGAAAATAAACCATTACTCTATAATTGTAGGTCTTTCGTGAAAGCACGTGGCATAACATGAACCTTCGGAAAGTGGGAGATAACTGTACTTTTAGCTGGACAAAAACTGAATATATCAACTTTATAAGATACATAACCTTAAAAGCTTACATTAGAAAAGGAAGAAGACTAAAAATTATAATGACCTAGACTTCCGATTTAATGAGTTAGAAAATGATCAACAACCTTTTTAAAAAAAAAGACAAAAGAAAAAGTAAGAATGAGATAACAAGGAGCAGAAATTAATGAAATGGAAAACATACATTTAGCAGGTGGGATCGACAGAGCCTGAAATTGATTCTTTTTAAAGACCTATAAAATAGACAATCCTTTGGAAGTTTAATCAGTGAAAAACTAAAGAGAAAAGTCAGAAAAAATATTATGAGTAAAAAGGGGGAGGGTACATATCTACAAATCAAGTAGAGATTTAAAGATAAAAAGATACTATGAAAAACTTTATACCAATAAATTGTGAAAACTTAGGTAAAATGTACAAACTCAAGAATTATATCTTACCAGAAGTGACTCAAGAAAAAAATTGAAAACCAAGATAATTTTGTAACCATTTAAAAATTAAATATTTAGTTAAGCCTTCTCAAAAAAATACTAATACTGCATAGCTAAAACTGACCTCTCTCCTTTTAAATAAAGACTATTTCTAATTTTCACACTTTTTCGGAGAATAGAAAAAGAAGAAATATCCCCAAATTCAGCATATTTATCTATATCAAAACCTCAATACCCAAACCAGACAAAGGTTAAAACCTTAACATCCAAACCAGACAGAGACAGCAAGAGAGAGAGTAAAATTACAATTCACAGTCACCCATGCATGTTAATATCAAATCCTAAAGAAAACATTAGCAAACTGAATACAACAATTTTTTAAAAAAGAAAAACGCATCGTGACCAAGAAGGACATCAAAGGAATATAAACATAGTTTAACATTAGGGTGAAATCTATACATTTCATTTAACATTAACAGATTAAAGGAGAAAGGTGTGATCACCTCAACAGATTTTTTTTTATTAAAATTAAATAAATAAATAAATTTAGTTGACCCATTAATGGGGGTGGGAGGCTCTAGAAAAATTGAAAAGAAATGATTCCATAACTCAGTAAAAGGCATCTATCAAGAACATGCATCAAATACCATTTTTATCGATGAAATACTAGACATGTTTTCTTTAAAATTGGAACAGAACCATTTAATATCATAGTGGAGATCAGAGTCCCCAAAGCAAGAAGAGAAAAGAAATGTCCTCTGTATACAAGGGTTCCACATTCGCAGATTCAACCAACCACAGATTGAAAATATCTAGGAAAAAAATGTTACCTTGTTGCTGATGCATACAAGCATACCTCAGAGATATTACAGGTTTGGTTCCAGACCACCACAATTAAGTGAGTATCTCAGTAAAGCGAGTCATATAATCTTTTTGCCGATGGAGGGTCTTGCCTTCAATTTGTACAAACTGCAGTCAATATAAGTGACTCACAATAAAGCAAAGTGCAGAAAACAAGGTGTATCTGTACTATGTAGTGAAGTCTATGATGGTTGGTTGTTTTTTTTTAATATCATTATTCCCTAAACAATACAGGATAACAACTATTTACACAGCATTTACATTGTACTAAGTGTTATAAGTAATTTAGAGATAATTTAAAGTATACAGCAGGATGTATGTAGGTTATATGCAAATACTATGCCTTAATATAAAAGGGGCTTGAGCATCCTGGGATTTTGGTATCCATAAGGATTCCTGGACCAGTCTTCCTATCCCCAGACCCCCAAACCAGGGGACAATAGTGTAAGCACTTGAAAAAATAAAACTGCCTTCATTTGTAGATGACATGACTGTTTACATGGAAAGCTCTTTATATAATTTACAGGTAAACTATTAGAAATAATATGGGAGTTTAGCAACGGGACTAACTCTAAAATCAATATACAAAAATGAGTTGCATTTCTAATGTAAACAAGTGTTAGAAGAGATATTATTTACTACAGCTACAAAGACATAAACTACACAGAAATAGAAAGAACAACAGTGTACAAGATCTCTATGGGAAAACTATAAGCTTTATTGAACAGCATTAAAGATCTAAATGGAAAGTTGCACTAATGTAATAGATTTAATATAGCTAAGATGTCAGGTTTTCTCCAAATAGATTCATAAAGCACTGTGATTCCAGTGAAAAACCCCCAATAGGGTTTGTTTGCTTGTTTGTTTGTTTTGTGTTTTTTATTTATCATTCTTTTTTAAAAAAATTATTGTTGTTCAGTTACAGTTGTCCCTCCTTTTCCCCCTGCCTTACCCTTACCTTTCCCCTCCTCCCACATTCAATCCTCCCCCTCCTCCTGTTGTCCTTGTCCATGGGTCCTTTATACATGTTCCTTGACTTGACCCTTCCTTTTCTTTCCCCCATTACCCTCCTGCCCCCCCCCTCTGGTCACTGTCAGTTTGTTCTTTATTTCCATGTCCCTGGTTCTATTTTGCTTGCTTGTTTGATTTATTGATTAGGTTCCACTTATAGGTGAGACCATACGATATTTGTCTTTCACCAGCTGTCTTATTTCACTCAGCATAATGCTCTCCAGTTTCATCTACGCTGTCAAGAAGGATAGGAGCTCCTTCTTCCTTGCTGCTGCGTAGTATTCCATTGTGTAAATGTACCAGTTTTTTGATCCACTCATTTACTGATGGGCACTTAGGCTGTTTCCAGCACTTGGCTATTGTAAATTGTACTGCTATGAACATTGGGGTGCATTAGGGTTTTTGAGGACTTCTACTTGGATCTAAATTTTACACGGAAAAGTGAAGAGCCTAGAATAGGCAACACACTCCTAGAGAAAAATAAGATAATTGAATTTGATCTGTCAGATAATAAGGTTTGTTACAGAGCTGTAGAATTTAAGAAAGCGTGGTATTGGCAGAAGGATAGACAATTTGACTAACTGAACAAACTGTATTGTTTTGAGATACTACCTATGTGATAAACCTTTTTTTTCCTAACGCAACGGAATAATGAATACAAAATTTAGGATAATGATTCCCTCTGGGGCAGGGACTTTGAGATTAGACAGGTAGTGTGGGTATTTATTTTATTACGCTTTATAACTCACATTCATGTTACATACTTAACTGTATACCTTATATAATTATATTGCTGCTCTTAGGGCTGCCATAACTATCACAGATTGGATCTCTTAAACAAAAGATATTTCTTTTCTCATAGTTCTGGAGGTTAAAAACTCAACATCAGAGTATTGACAGGTTTGGTTTATTCTGATACTCTCTCCTGATGCTTCTCTCCTTGGCTTACAGACAGCTACCATCTTGCTGTGTCCTCTCCTGGCCTCTTCTGTGACCTTCACCCCCTTATCCTACCCCCTTCCTTCTTCCTCTCCTTATAAGGACACCTGTCTATTGGATTATGACCCCACCTTTATGATCTTATTTAACCTTAACTGCCTTCTTAAAGGCCCTATCTCTAAATGCAGTCATACTGGGGGGTTAAGGCTACAACATATGAATTTTAGGGAAATTCAATTTAGTCCAGAGTTTTTAATTAAAAAATTTTAAACATGCACCTCACACATCCATTTTGATGTTCAAAAGTTCTTGCTAGTAACCTTCTTTGAAAATTTTTCATATTTCTCTAGAAAAGCAATTAAAAGGGCCTGTGAAGGATAGGAGTGGTTACCTGCTTTAACGGCATGTTCACGGATCTCTCTGCAAGCCTGTGAGGACTGCGTTTCAAGCCAGTACATGGCGACTCCCGTGACTTTTTAATAAACCTAATAATGGAAGGGACCAGAGAAGAAAATGTTCTGGGGTCTCTGAATATTTTACTTAATCTTAGATAGTTTGAAGTGGTATTTCAAAGTTTTTTATTCTATAAAGAGCTTAGAGGATTGTTGGTTATTTTTTAGATTTTTTCAGAAAACAGTGTTAAAGAAAAAGTACTTCATAGGAAAAAAATCCATATCTAAAAATAGTTTTATCACAAGTTTATATTTAAGCATGCAAACAAAAATAATTTACCCATTTAATTTGCAGCCCAGCTCTATTTTTGACATTTTCTTGCTTTACTCAGACTGAATGACTCAATGACTTAATATTTCTTTGCACTGAATATGAGAAAAATTCTATCAAATACCCAGATGATTTGATGTAATTCATACTATTTAAATCTCTTTTTACTGCCTGAAAGTAATTTTTGACTCTAGAATGCTTATCTTTTGACTTCATATATTTTACAAGTAATATACTTTGAGGGTCACCTAAAATAAAAGAATGGGTTTCTTATCGGCAGACAGCATTCCATCTAATATGTTCATCTGCCTGATTTTAGAAAGGATATAAGTAAGGATTAATGGAAGTTTCCAGGTATATTTACAATAGGCATATTTCTTCAATTATTCTGCATTTTGTCAAAGATTAATAACCTGAAAGCTAATAGGTATATTGATAAAGTTTTCAGATAAAAGCAAATACATATTTATAAATCATTGTTCTGAAAACAAGTAAGTTAATATTCATTTTTCTTAGGTTTTGCATTTGTTCCTCAAGAGATATAGATATACACCACATATTCTATAAAATAATATTTCTGTTGACCTTTATATGTATCCATTTTTTTTTCTGTTCTCTCTGAGTTGTGTTGAATTATCGAAAAACAAATGGAACATTTAATAATTTTTTGCTATATCTCCCCTCAACCTGGTATACTCATTATGTAAATTTCTGCTTAACTTTTTCTCACAAAGTATTATAGAAATTACTTCATTACTTTTCTCTGAACATGAGTGGTACTACCTATTTGCGAATGTCTATGTTTCTAATAATACAAAGTTCATATTAGAATGGGTTTTCTGGAAGACATGATATTACATTTCATTATTGCCATGGCTATTTCTATAATAAGAGCAATGCAGACAATGCATGGTAACATAGCATGAATCTAAATTCTAAATATTTGTTATAGGGGTTAAATTCCTTTTTAACAAAATCAGTGCGGGAACTGCTAATCATTCTATGTCTGTTTTTCTTCTTAATATTATAGACCAGTGTTTTTTCAATATGTTTTATCTAGACATCTTTCAAAACTACCTGAAGGCAATGTTAAAAATACCAGTGCCTAAATGCTTCCCTCAGGCTTTTCAGTCAAAATACAGTCAGTCTGGCCTGGAAATCTGTGTTGTAACAAGCAGCACTGGTGATTCTTAAGCACCGTGCAGTTCAGGAACCCCTGATGTACGCAATAGCCTAAGTACTGAAAGAGCTTTGTTCCCTGCCTTTTTAGATGTGGTTCATCTTCCAAATTACTGCTTAATAGCACTATATCTTGTGCTACTTTTCCTTGATACCTTCATTTAAATCAGACAGCAACTTTAAACCAAGGAGAGCCAGCTACAGTTCTGGCTTTGTGCTAAATGGTCTTAACCTACACTAGTTTACTTGAAGAACTGTTCGTCCTTCACAACCTATGGCCACCCGTGTTTGTCTTGTCAGGCCTGAAATATAGATAGCATTTGTAAAGTCTGTCCCACTCTACGTAACGTGAGTTTAGTTACTCTTGATTTATTTAAACAAATATGTTAGTCCAATATTTACTTAGGGGACAATGGTCACAATGAAAGATTCACTTTCATTCAAAGTAATTGCAAATTTGAACAGTTTAAAACTAAATTTTAAAAAATCACTGCCTTCCAACCTCTTAAATATAACCTGTAATTCTCCACTAGGAGTTACAGTATATTTCTTTTAGCTCTGCATATTGAGATTTAGTTAGTTCCAGAAACATTGTAAGCCACAGGCCTATATATATATAGTTACACACAGACCAAGGGAGCTAAAGATAAAGGTCTTCTAACAAAATATTCAGCTCTCACTCCTGTTAGAGTTTCTGCATAAAAGAAAAAGAAACTATCCACATATTTTAGAAAATTGAGAAGCATGGCAGTCCTGTGGGAGATTATTGCTATCTAATCTTTTAAATCACTGTCTACCTAAGCTGTTTTCTGTAGGTTTTAGAATCTCCTCTTCAACCCCTATGATACTAATATAAAGAAATATATCACCTCCACAGTCAAAAATCTGACATTAAGTAAAGGAAACAGTATATCGCCCAGATTTCTCTGTTTCCTTAACTAGTTAAAATAACAAAACAGAAAAGCCACATGGTCTGTGATTGACACCCCCCTTTTCCAAAGACATCTCTGACCGTTTGTCATTTTCATGATTAGCCATCATGTAGATCTTGAAGCCATGTGAGAAACAGATTCTGTACCCCAAAAAATCAAAACAATAAACTGCTAATATCATGGGTTCCTGTGCATTGTAAACCAGTGCTTCTTAGCATTCTCTCTTTTGTCTTTCTTCAGTCTTGCCTGATGTCTGCTTATTAATCATTTCAAATAATCAGGGGTTTTTTTTAGTTTGCTATTCTTCTTTCTTGTTTGTTGTTGTTGTGGTGGTTGTTGATATATCTATATATCATCTGTCCTGATATTTAATATTTCCTTTCTTCTTGTTTCTTTGGGCTTGTTCTGTGGCTTTTTCCCAACTTTAGTTGGACCCTTAACTCACTTAATTTTAACCTTTTTGTTTCTTGATAAATGTTTTTGAGCTATGAACTTCTTCTAGCTCGTGCATCAACACGTTTATTTTCTTTGCTAATATCACTGAGGGTTGGATTTTCCTTTCCTGTTCAAAAACAACCCTTTCCACTTTGACTTTTCCTTTTCTGTCTCCTCCATGGCTCTGCCATTAGGCCTTCTCTTAGTGTTGGAGTTTGGGGTATGAGGAACAGAAACACATTCATGTTAAAAGAAAACAAGAGTTAGTACAAGTATACCGTAGACTAGAAAATTGTTAGTTACCAAGGCTGGCAGTGCCCCCCCACTTTCTGTCCTCCCCACCTTCCTTTAGAGGGATGTGGTCTATCATGGAGTCTCTGCCTCTCTCTACACATCTCTGTCCTCTTCTATGATATTTCTCTAAAAGATAGCTTATTCATGCTCTGCCTTATAGATGCTTTCTTTAGCTACTCATGGTTTTAATTTTCCCTGACTTCAACTACACTATGACTAATTACTGCTGCACTAGTCTTTCTTTTTATATCATTACCCTTTCATCTGCTAGCCAATCAATTATTTCCATATTTCTTAGTTTATACCTCTAACAAAGAGAACCCAATTGGCTCAACTCATCTTGTCATAATAGGTAACAAGTCATTAACCAATCCATGTGGTTACCATTAGTCAATCACCTGTATGGAAGGCTGAGGAGCCACACCATATAACTTGTGCAATGGTGACCAGGTGCTGTAGACAGACATTTTCTCTTAGGGGTGTATATATTGGTAGAACAAGCCCTGGCCATCTCTAATCAACCCCTCATTCCTATATATTCAATTTCACTTCATTAATTCCTTCTCATACTTTAATTTTGTTTTGTCACTCTTTAAGAGATCCTTTTCGATCTTGTTTTCATCTATTCAATTCTCCTTTTCACATCATTTATTGTACTCAAAAGAGTAATGTTTGCTGTGTCACATCCTATCTCTCATTAACTTCTCATCTCTCTGAAATTTGGCTTACTCTTTTATTATATTCCTGGAGCTGCTCTGAGCAAAGGCACTAGTTATCTTCTAATTGTCATATCCAGTGGATAATGTTTAGTCCTTATTTTACTGCCCTTTGTTCTACATTTAACATTCACAGCCACTTTCTCCTGTAAATATTCTACTCCCTTGGGTTCTATAAATCTGTAGTTCCATGGTGCTCCTCATAATCTTCTGACTATTGTAGCTCTTTTTCTTTTGGGGGGACTTTTCTATGGCTTCCAATTGAAATGTTCATATTCCCCACATTTCATTTTTATCCGCTACTTTTTTACTCTGTATTCTCTCCACTTCTGTGGCTTCAACTCTCACATGTAAACTATTGATTCCAAAACTGCCCATTTTCAGTCTAGACTTCCCCATAGATTTCAGATTCATGCATCCATGGATGATCTTTGAGCATCTCAAAGTCAACATATCCTAAACTGAATTTATCATCCCTGCTTCCAAATCTGTTCCTCGTGTATTTCTGTTTCATTTGTTGATATAGCCATTTACCATTCAAACAGTGCCGGGTTTGAAAACACATGGCGCACATGCCACCATTCCTCCGTCCTACACTTGCTACAGACATAGGCTTCAGTGAACACACGCGCTGACACTGCCTCATCCCATTCCCGTAATAGGCACATGCCTCTCATGGTTATCTCTCCTAATGACGCTGAATGACATCACAGAGTCTTTTCCTACATGCCATCTCAGGCAACCACTGTCATTCAGATAAGGATTGGTGCCCTACTTATTCCGCAGCCTGTTCCTTGTGTAGTCACCTGTAGGATTATATCAAGAGCTTTCTTGCCTTGCCCTCTGTCTCCTGGTTGGGTTTTCTGGGAGGCATTTGCAGAAGATCACAAAGTGGGAGGCTAGTGATAATAGGATATTACAAGGGTTGCCACAGGCTGGCTGCATCCCTTTACTGAAGGACACGCCTCTTTTCATCACCCCCCTCAATCCCAGAAACTGCTCTTTCCTGTCTCCAGTACTGCCAGCCCTGAGGTCATTTGGTATCCCTTGTCAGTCCTCCTAAACCCTGCCTGCAAATTGCCCAATTTGAGTATATTGTCTTATTTCTGCCTGGACCATGACTGGTATAGCATGTGAATTAAAATTTATATGCCATCTTTTCTAAACTCTATCATCCCCAAGTTCCCCACATCAATATAATTACAAGGACTTGATTGTTTCAGATGGCAAATATTATGCAATTATATCCTGTTTCTCTATTCACACTCTCAAAATCCTAGTTCAGGCCCTCGGTATCTCTCTGTGAAATAAAAAAGCGTGAAATAGCCCTGGCCAGGTGTCTTAGGTGGTTGGAGCATCATCCTATACACCAAAAGTTTGTGGGTTCAATTACCATTCAGGGCACATACCTAGATTGTGGGTTCAATCCCCATTCAGGCATATATGAGAGGCAGCCAGTCAATATGTGTGTGTCTGTCTCTCTCCCTTCCTCTCTCTCTAAAATCAGTAAAAAATATATCCTCATCCTGATTGATATGGCCCAGTTGGTTGGGCATCATCCCCCAAAGTGAAAGATTCAATTTCTAGTTAGGGCGCATGCCTAGGTTGCGGGTTTGGTACCCCGTTAGGCATGTGGGAGAGACAACCAATCAGTGTTTCTCACATTAATGTTTCTCTCCTTCTCTTTCTCCCTCCCCTCCCCTCTCTTTAAAAATAAATGAATTTTTTTTTATTTTAAAAAATATATCCTCAGGCAAGGATTCTTTTTAAATGTGTGAATTGGAAAAAGATTGACATTGAGGCAAACTATGTAGCAAAAGTTACCAATCCCTGACAAACTGATTGCATGGCCTACTTGGCTTTATAATTCTGTGGTTACTCTGGTTAACTCACAAATAGTATATCCTGTGGCCCCTATACTTCTGTCTTCTAATCCTTACATTTTAAAAGATGATTGATTTCTTTTTGGTTTTGTTTTATTTACAACTATGGACAGCTTTTATCTAAGTGAATCTCAGATGTAACCCTAATACATACAATAAAAGTGGAACTAGTTCTAGTTAAAGTAAGGTTAGCACCTAAAACGCAATGGGTAAAATAACTGCTCAGCATCTGTCACCAGTGCTTAATAAATATTTACCTTTTTTCTTTTTATTTTCTCTAACTTTAACTCTACTGCCATCCTAACTCTGTGTCAGAATAACACATATATTAATTAATAGCTCTCATACACTAATAAATAGGCTGCTTCATTTTACTAAAAGAGAGTTTGTTCTATCCATATTCACCAGTATAATCAGAAACTGGGTATAATGAGAACTTGTTTCTCCTTCTGTCGGGCAGGATGATTTCTTTCAAGAAAGGTTCTTGTTTGAAAGGCATTTGGAAATTCTATCCATCGTGAAGATTTATTTATTCTCATTTTTTCCATGACTTAAAGAAATTTAATGAATGAAATATGAAGTTCATCCAAACTCCTCATCCTAAAATAGGCTGAATATCACTCTCTGATAAATATGATCCTGTTAGCCCTTCTACCAACTGTATTGTACAGCAAACTTACTGAACTTGAGTTAGCCCAAAAATATCTTTTTTATATCACATACTATAAATTATATTTTCTCCAGCTTTCACTTAACCTTACTTTTAAGGCGATTTTTAAAAATTCCCTTCAAATATATTGGGATTCTGATTCTGTCCTGTAACCTTCAGCCATTGTTCCAATTCATTGTTTCTTCTTCCTGGTTAGTAGAAAATGTTTATTTGGACAGTATTGCAGAAAAAAGCCTTTTGATCCACCAATAGAGTACTCCCTCTAAGAGACTGACCTTAGACATTAAGTCATAAATCTGTAAATAGTCAATAATGAATATATACACATTTTGAAATATCGTCTAGCTCTTATTTTACCATCTGGTCCTCAAGATTTCTAACGACTTTGCCAAATACCTTCTTGAAATCAAATTTACTAGGTCTAGAGCATTTTTTTAGATCTGCCCAGCAAGCAATACTTTCAGAAAATGATTGAGATTAATGTGACATGAGTTGTTCTTGGTGAAGCCAAACTAGCTCATAGCTACCACTGGCTTTCTTTCTAAACAAGTATAAGGCTGTTTATAAATTCCTTCTAGAAATTATGAAAGTTTAAAAGCATGATTTAAATCCAGACTGATTTATAATTTCAGATCTCCACATCCTTTATTTTTTATTAGAGTCAGTTTCATTATCTAGCCTTCCAACATCTCTTCTAGTCTCCACAGGTCTTCCAAGATTACCAGCATCATCCAGTCATTTTCTCTCCAAGTTCCCTTATTTCAGGCAATCACGCAGGTCCACGTGCAGGTAGGCTACTATTTCTTCACTTGCCTGAGCTTGTGATTTACTCTTTTTAAAACTGTTTTATTTTGAAATAATTTTAGACTTACAGAAGGGTTGTAAAAATAGTACAGAGCATTCCTCTACAGCCTTTACCTATGCCTTCCTAATGTTAGCATCTTGCATAGCCATAATCCAATTATCAAAGCCGACAAGTTAATGTTGATACAGTGCTATTAACTAAACTATAGACTTTATCCTGATTTCAGCAGTTTATTTCACTAATGTACCTTTTCTTTTTAAGATACAATCCAGGATCCACATGACATTTAGTTTTCCTGTCTCTTTAGTCCCCAGTAATCTGAGTTCCTTAGTCTCTTCCCTTTTGTGACCTTGCCACTTTTACTAGTCACTCATTTTGAATTTCAGTGTGGGTTTGTCTGATGTTTAGTCTTGATTAGACTGAGACTATGCATTTGGGGGACAATACTTCAAAGGGATGTACCCCTCAACTGCATTAGAGCAGGCAGCACATGATGCTGACACATTTTATTACTGAGGATGTTGACCTTGATCACTTGTTCTAGGGGATATCTGTCAGGTTTCTCTTCTTAGAGTTATTTTCCCCTTTTGTAATTGATATTTGGAAGGAGATACTTGGATACTATGCATACACCCGCTTTCTTCTTAAACCTTCACCTACTATTTTTAGCATTCATTGATGAATCGTGCCTGCCACAATTACTACCCTTGTGTTCTAATAGGGATTTTCTAGCTCCCTCAGTCCTTCTGCATTTATGGATTGGACTTCTTCTGTGAGGAAGAGTTGTCTCTTTTTTAAAATTTATTTATTTTTAATATTTTATTGAGATATAGTTGTCACACAGTAAACAACACATACTTAAGGAGTACAGTTAGATGTTTTAGCATATGGGAAACCATCCTCACCATCAAGATAGCGAACATATCCATAACCACCCACTTCCTTCCCACGTCCCCCAAGCAACCGCTGATGTGTTTTCTATCACTATAGATTAGTTTGCATTTTCTAGAATTTTATATAAATGGAATAATACAGTATAGAATCTTTTTTCACTTGGCTTCTTTCACTCAGGATAATTATTTTGAGATTTATTCTTGCTGCTACATAAGTCAATAGTTCTTTTTTTTCCTGAGTCATATTCCACTGTATGGATTACCAGGATTAATTTATCCATTCAGTTTTGACTATCATAAGTGCCCCTTCTAGCTTTTTTTTGAGTATAACTAAAAGATTTATTTTTATCCATAATTTTATTTTTGGTCTATTGTGTCATTATATTTAAAGTGTAATTTTTGTAGGCAGTATATAGTTGGGCTTTGCTTTTTTTTTATATGAGGTGAACACCTTGGCCTTTGAATTGGGGTGTTTAGACTACTCATATTTAACATTGTTACTGATGTGGTTAGGTTTAAGTCTGTCATTTTGCTATGCGTACCATGTTTCTCGTTTAATGTTTGTCCCATCTGTATTTTGTTATTTTTCCCCTATCTTCTTTTGGATGATCTGATTTTTATATTCTTTTTTTTAAAGATTTTTTAAAATTATTTTATTTTTAGACAGAGGGGAAGGGAAGGAGAAAGAGAGGGAAAGAAACATTAATGTGTGGTTGCCTCTCACACACCCCCTGCTGGGGACATGGTCTGCAACCCAGTCATGTGCCCTGACTGGGGAGTTGAACCGGCAACCCTAGGTGTGCAGGCCAATGCCCAATCCACTGAGCTACACCAGCCAGGGAGATCTTTATATTCTTTAATGGCTCTCTAGCTATAACTCTTTATTTTGTTATATTAGTGGTTGTTTGAGGGTTTTTAGCATATGTATTTAACTTCTCACTACTTACCTTCAAGTGATACTATTTCATTTCACTTATAGTATTAGAACCTTACAATTAATGAACTTCCATTTCTCACCTTTGGCTTTTGTAGTATTGCTGTCATATATTTTACTTTTTCATGTGTTTATAAACCCTATACTGCATTTTTTTTAAATTTAAATTGTCAGCTATCTCCAAAGAAATGTAAATGTAAGAAAAAGATTTTACATATATAGCCATATAATTACTATTTCTGGTGCTCGTAATTCCTTTCTTCAATTCAGATTTCAATCTGGTATTGTATTACTTCTTCCTAGAGGACTTTCTTTACCATTATTTGTACTGCAGATCTGCTAGTGATGCAGTGTTCCAGCTTTTGTGTATCAAAAACTATAATTTTTTATGTCATTTAATCATTTTTGAAAGGTAGTTTTGCTGTATATAGAATTCTAAGTTGACAGGCTTTGGAGGATGTTTTAGTACTTTAAAAATAAGAGCCCACAGTCTTCTCACATGAGTTATTTAATTATCCTTAACTTTGTCATCTGTATATGACACTTTTTTTTCCTGGCTGCTTTTAAGGATTTTTTTTTTAATCTCTGGTTTTGAACAGTTTGATTATTATGTGCTTTGAGTAAATTTTTTTTAATGCTTTTTGTGCTTGAGAGTTGTGCTTCTTGAATCTCCAGGTATATAGTTTTTATCAAATATGGAAAATTTTCAGCCATTGTTTCTTTTAAAAAATTTTGTCCCCCACTTTCTTCTCCCCTTCAGGATTATAATTACATTTATCATGGGTTGCGTGAATTGTCCCACCAGTCATTGAGTCCTTTCAGCCTCTTTTTTCCCTATGTCCCATTTTGGATATTTATATTGCTGTGTCTTCGAATTCACTGGTCTTTTCTTCTGTGATGTCTAATCTGTTGTTAATCTCATCCAGTATATATATATATTTTTTTTTCTCATAAATTTTAGTTTTCACTCTGGAAGTTCAATTTTAGGTCTTTTTTTCCTATCTTACGCATCACTCTATGTTTTTGAACATATGGAATACAGTTATAATAATCATGTCAATGTTCTTATTTGCTAATTCTAAATCTGTCCATCTGGATCAGTTTCAGTTAATTTTTAATTGAAGTTTTTATTGAGTTAATTGTAGATTCACCTACAACTGTAAGAAATAGTAGAGAAATCTCATGTACCTTTTAGCCAGTTCCCCCAAAAGGTAACACCTTATAAAATTAGTGAAATATCATAGCCAGAACATACTGATATAAAGCACTGATCTTGTTCAGATTTCTCCAATATTACTTGTACAAATCTGTGTGCCCATGTGTAGGTTTATATGTCCACTACCACAGTCAAGGCACCATTCCATCACCACAATAATGTCTCATGTTGCCCTTTTACATCATACCCACTCCTATCTTGCCTCTCCCTACTCTATCCCTCTCCTTTGTGACTACTACTATGTTCCCCCTTTCTAAAATTCTGTCATTTCAAAAATGTTAAATAAATGAAATCACATATTATGTAACCTTTTGAGACTGACTCTTCATTCAGCATAACGCCCTGGAGGTTCATCCAAGATTGATTGATTTTTCTCCTCACTGTGTGATTTTTTTTTTTTTTTTGGTCTCTCTCCTTGTCTGATAGTTTTTATTTGATGCGAGACATTATCAGTATTTTCTTATTGGGTTCTGGGTATCTTGTATGCCTTTACTCTGGAATGCAGTTAAGTGACTTAGAAATAACATTTTGATTCTTTCAGGTCGTGCTTTTAAAACTCATTGGTTGGTAACAGAATAATATTTAGTCTAAGTCTATGTATTCCCCAATACTGAGCAAGACACTTCTGAATATTCTACTGTATACTTCATGAGTTATGAAGCGTTCTTCCCAGCCCAGCCTGAGAACCAAATGCCATTTTTTCTATCCTTTCAGGGAATTCTGTCCTCAGACTTAGTTTCTTCACATGCTTGCACTAGTCAGTACTCTGCTGGATACTCAAAATGAACTCTTTGTAGATCCCTGCATTTCTCTCTCTGCAGCTCTCTTTTCCTCAACACTTCGTCCTGCAACGCATACTGCCTTATCTCCCCTCACTCTTCATCTGTGTCTCCTCAACTTCGAGAGTCTGTTTTACTCCAACCAAGTTCATCCTCTCTACATACACACTGGAAACGCCCTCAAGGCAATAAGCCGGAGCAGCTCTAGGGCTCGTCTCCTTTATTTCCTGTTTCTGAATAATCACTGTCCTTTATTGCCTGGTGTCTAGTATCTTCAAAATCATTGTTTCATGTATCTTGCCTGTTTTGGGTTTTGTTTTGTTTTTGTCTTCATTTTTTGGTTGTTTCAAATAAAAAAACAAATCTGACCCCTGTTATTGCATCTTAGTTTGAAACCAAAGTCCTCTATAATTTATTCTTAATCAAATTTGTTTTCATTTTGACATAAGGCTTATTCTCTTTGATCAAGAAAATAGAAACAAAATTGAAATTTAATTTTCTTTTAATTTTATTATTACAGTTTTATCCAATTAAAGGTCTTTTCCTTAACCTTTTTTTTTCTTTCTTTTTTTTTTTTTGCTCCAATCATAACTGTAAGAATTTCTTTTATGTTTTTAGGATTTTTCTAAAGCCCAATTCAGTTTGGACTTGATAAATTTTTTGACCTTTTTTCCCACCTTTTCATTTTTCCCCCACTTCTTTTATTTCTACTTTTACTTTCCATTCAGTCAATATTTATTGAAGGTCTGTAATGTGCCAGATGCTAAGCTAAGCACGAGGACAATGTCATGAAAATGATAGACAAAGTCCTTGCTTTATTGCTAAAATTCTAGTGATGGCAGAAAGTCAATAATAATATGTTATTTTAGTTAGAAATATGTGCTATGAAGAAAATAAACAAGGTAGCATTTTGATATGATATTTGAGTTTAAATATTAAAAGAGGGAACAGTAACTGCAAACGCCCAACATCAAGAATAAGTCTGACATGTTCAAGGAGTAGAAAAAAGGATGTGACTAGAGTGTCATTTACCAAGAAGAGAGTGCTGCAAAATGTACTCATGGAAGTATTCAAGTGTCAGATCACAAATGGCAGGGGTCCTGAACCCCCAGACCTGTTAGGAACCCAGCCACATGTCAGGACGTGAGCAGTGGGTGAGCAGCCAAGCTTCAGTCACCCTACTGCCTGAGCTCCACCTCCCATCTCCCCCCGCTGCCCCGCACACATGGTGGAAAATATTGTCTTCCACAAAACCTGTCCCTGGTGCCAAAAAGGTTGGGGACCGCTGACATACCATCTTGAAAGATGACTCATGGGTTTATGTGCCTTTCTTTTTACTTTTTAAATACACTTTTTATATCTAAACCACATAGGAACATCCCTGTGCAACCACTTCAGCCTTTACAGATATCTCTGGCTTCTCCCTCTTTGGGCTTTTGCTGGTTGTGTGGTCATGATCGAGTGGGTTTTTTAAAAAATAACTTAAACCTTTTTTGGCCTTCCTTATAACCAGTGCTAACAATGCACTTTCATTTGTCTTTGAATTCTTTGAAGTATGCCTTTCTCAAATCTATCCTGTGTAATCATTCCCAGGATGCACCTCCTGGGCTATTACATTTCTCCAAAATAACATGACCCATTTCTTCAGTTATTCTAATTATGCCTATCGTTATTAGTCAGAGTTAAATACAAAGAAGTAGTTTAGGAGACAGTTGTGAACAGGCATCCAAATTTTTGTCAGACTGTCAGCTTTTATCACAAAGACTTCTATCAGCTTGCTTCTCCTAATCCACCCTTAACGCAGCAAAAGAGAGATACCTTCCTAAAGTGCAATTAAGACCTTGTCACTCCTCTCCTTATACTCTTTTGATGGTTCCCCTGGGCAATTAAAATAAAATTCAAAACATGATTCTGAATAATAAAGCCTGACATGATTCCCTCCCTGCCTATTTCTCCAACCCCATCTCATGCCACTCCCCCTTCCTCATTACACTCCAGCATCATCAGTCTTCCTTCAGCTTCTAGGACGAACCCAGCTCTTGTCCGGCACTGGAATTTTGCACACGCTCTTTCTTTTGCTTGGAATACTCTTTCCCTGATTCTTTTCTTATGGTTAGTTTCTTTCTCATCCTTCAGGTCTCACTTCAATTTTTTTCTCCTCAGAGAGGACCTCCCATCCATGTAAAAGAGATCTTTTCTACCCCTCCCCCTTGTTCTCTTTTAAGCCCTTGTTATTTCTTTTATAGCAGTTAACATAACCTGAAGTTATTTTATTTATGTATTTGCTTATTGGTTTTTAGTCTGTCTCCACCACAATACAAGCCTCCTAAATGCAGTATCCACAGTGCCCAGAACTGTCTGATATAAATAGGCCTTAATGAAGGATTTAAGTGATTTTACTTGAGTTTATATCTAGTTCATATATTTTAGAGTGAATAAGTGAATAAACATACAGACATAACTTGGAGATACTCTGGCTTAGGTTCCATACCACTGCAATAAAACAAATACTGCAATAAATAAGTCTCATGAATGTTTTGGTTTCCTAGTACATATAAAAGTGATATTTATACTATAATACCGTCTATTAAGTGTATTTAGACATACATATCTAAAAAATAATGTATATACCTTAATTCAGGGGTGACCAACCTTTTGGCATCTCTGGGCCACACTGGATCAAGAGTCTTGTCTTGGGCCGCACATTAAATACACCAACACTAACGAAAACTAGTAAGCAAAAAAAGGTCCATGCATAATTATTTTGATATCCACTACCACAGATAAGCAAAAATGTCCTCACATAATAACCCTAATTATGCAGCGGCCCTTTCGATACTCTTTTAAAATCATCGAGCAGGCCCCAAGTTTTTATCACTAATATAGAAAATGTACATATCTAAGTAATAAAGCACCATTGTACGTGCGTTTATTTTACGTGACATTGCAACATGTAATGACAAAAAAATCTCATAATGTTTTAAGTAAATTTACGATTTTGTGTTGGGCCACATTCATAGCCACCCTGGGCTGCAGTTTGGACACCCTTGCTTTAATTTGAAAATGGTTTATTACTAAAAAATGCTAACCATCATCTGAGCCTTCAGAGAGTCATAATCTTTTTGCAAGTGGAGGATCTTTTTGCCTTTTTAATGGCTGCTGACTGATTAAGGCGGTGGTCACTGAAGGTTGGGGTGGCTGTGGCAATTTCTTAAAATAAGACAACAATGAAGTTTGCCATATCAGTTGACTATTCCTTTCGCTAGAATAGTGAAAGACTATTGTAGGGTTATTAATTGGCCAATTTCAATATAGTTGCGGCTCAGGGAATAGGGAGGCCTGAGGAGAGAGAGAGAGATGGGGCAATGGCTGGTCAGTAGTGCAGTCAGAACGTACTTAACATTTATTGATTAAGTTCGACGTCTTATCTGGGTATGGTTTATGGAGCCCAAAAACAATTACAATAGTAACATCAAAGTTCACTGGTCACAGATCACCGTAACAAATATAATAATAATGAAAAAGTTTGAATTATTATAAGAATTACCAAAATGTGACACAGAGACACTAAGTGAGCAAATGCTGTTGGAAGAGTGGCACTGATAGGCTTGCTCAACACAGGGTTACCACAAATCTTCAATTTTTAAAAAATGCAGTGTCTGCAAAGTGCAATAAATTGAAGCAAAATAAAATGAGATACTTTTGTATTAGAAAGAAAATTATAAAATTTAGAATAAAATCAACTTTTCAAGAAAGATTTCCTTCAATATTGAAGTGTGAGATAGTTCAGTAAGGGAAAAAGGACATATAGGTACTTTAAAATCCTCATTACCTGAAATAATGATTCAGCATGACCCAGTCACTCTCATGTGTCTTTTGCTGAACAAATGAAAAAAATTAACATCAACATTATCATCTGACAACATACATTTTTCTACATAAATTTTATTTCTAATTTTTTAGTTGTTTGACATCTTTTTGTATTTTGTAAGATAATATGAAATTTCCCAGTGTCTCTCTCATATTTTATATATGTAAATATATTTATGTGAACATAAATATTTATGCATTGTGATGTAGTTATATTCATAGTTATATATGAAGTAGATTGAGGCTATCAGGGAATTTTTTAGAAAAATGGAATGTATATATTATTGAGCTGTTTGGTAATGCCTAATACAAAACTAGGATTGAAAATACGAAATAGTATGGGATTTTATCTATTTATCATTCAGTATTAATCACATAATACTGTTAAATTACAGCACTTGTATTTTAATATCCTGGCTTTCTTTTTCAGAAATGATATTGTTAGTTGAAGTGTTCATGCTGAAAATATAAAATTATCACTGCAGTTGTCTAGTGAAGTGTTCATGCTTGAAACATCAGAATTGTCATTGCAGTCACATGTTTGGATTTATTGTTTATTACTAGCAAGAAATGACCTCATAGTCTAAATTTGAAATTTATTTGAGGGCTTCAGGATTATTTTCTTATAAAGTTAGTAAGTCCCTTTTATTTGTTTCTCGTGTTTTTAATATAAAAATTCATGGCTATGTTTTTTAGTTGCCTGCTGTGTTTAATAGATGATTTTTATGTCAACATCTGTTTTCTGGTTCTAATTTGGATATCTTTCTGACAACAATAATAAATCGATAGCTAGTAATACTGCCTAACCATGAGCTAGAATTAATGTATGCTCCTAAAAGTTATGTAACCTATTTCAGAGACTTTGACTCTGTAGGTCAGTGGAGATGAGCTTGTTAGCTGGTTGGTTGACCTGACTCATCAGTATTCATCTTGAAAACTATAAAAATAAAAATATTAAAACATATCTCAGTTGATATTTAGAAACAAAAAACTGCAATAAAGAGTAAAGTCTTCAAATGTCACCTATAATTAGAACTAAAAAAGTTTTATCTTTTCATTCAGCACCTTTGCTTCTGTATAAGGTTGCCATGGCAATTTTTTCATTAACGTTAGGCTGATTTTCCCAGAGATAAAATTGTTTGCATCATCTCAATTCCTAATGTTCTTAAAGCCTCCTAAGCCAGGTTTTGGTTTTAACCTCCAAGTTGTTCCACATCCCCAAGAGTTCCAGCCCTGCTGAGTTTTTTGGAAACTCAAACATAACACAACAATGTGTGATCAATGTTAGTATCAAAGTTACTGTCATATTTTCATTCTTGAGCCAAAAAAAAAAAAATTTTAAGCAATTTGTAATCAAGGAAAAAGGAATTAGAAGCTAAAGAATTATGTAAAGACATTTACATAATAAAAATAAAGACACAAATTCAATTACTTATATAAAGGCTTATATTTAGTCTTCTAAGCTTTTTGGTTATAAAATATTAAAGTGTATTTTAATGAGCATAGAAAAACAGTGTTAAATTGGAGTACATGGACACCTCTATGTTATGTGTTAAACATCATGCTTGAGTCAGGGCTTCAGAGTAAATACTCAGTTTGTGTAGATTGCCAAAAATAAATATCCCCTTCTTTCTTATAACTTGATTGCTTTATGCCACTTAAGTGAAATTCCAAAGTGGTTTACAGAAGTTATTGCATAGGTTTTGAGGGAACATCCCCTATACTATTTGTTTTTGAACACCTAAATATGAGTCAAATCTAGTAGGTGCTCAGTACATGTTTGTTTAAACCAACATGTAATTTTAGTCTCTGAAGATTAAGATACAAAGATCACTTTTACTAAGGCCACTTAAGGAAGAAAAGGTTGGAAATTCACAGTATTTTATGTAAAAGGGAACCCATTTCACCATCTATAGATTGTAAAAATACTGCAACCCAATGAATGATATCTGTCACATAAATGCTTTTACACTTAGAACATCACCTTCAACTTTTCTTCACTTGACAGCATGTATTAGAAATCTTTTCATATAACCATAGAAGTACCTCTTTTAAGTGGTGTATTATTTTCCATACTCTGAAGGTTTTACAACGCACCCATTCCCTAATTAATGAGCATTCATGTTGTTTTTGTAGTTTTCATTCTAACGGTCATTGTTAGTGTGAATATCAGTTTACATAATTCATTGTGCACGTATTTGATTATTTTTCCAGGCATGATGAAGAAGAGAAATTGCTGTGTCAAAGAATATGCATATCTTAAATTCATATCGATACTGATATAGTAGCCTCCTTGAGTGGGTAACAGTTCATGCTTCTACCAGCAGTTTATGACACTAAATATTTTCCCATGTTTTTGACAAAACTTGATATTAGCAATCTTTTAAAAATGTTTATTTATTTATGAGTGAAAAGCAGTACATATTTATTGTTTTATTTTGTATTTTCTGATTACTACTAAGATTGAGCATCTTCTGTTCTGCTTACTACCCTGTTGCATTTTGTCTTCTCAGCTTATCCATGTTTTACAGTCCAATTTTCTTTTGGGCTTTTTATCTTTTTTTATTGATTTTTAGAAGTTCTTTATACATTCTAGATATTAATACCTTGTTACACGTGTTGCAAATATTTTCCCCAGGCTATCAGTTGTGTTTTAAGGTTTTTGCTGGCTGTTTTCCTGAACAAAAAATCTTAATGTTATTATAGTAAAATTTCCAGTCTTTTTCATTGTGGCATTTGCTTTTTGTGTCTTGTTTAGAAGGCCTTCATAAATATGGCACAAATAAACATTCTTTTACATTTTCTTAATGCATTTTTCTTAATTGCATTGGTTTAGTTTTTGGTTTTGATTTAAGTCTTGAATCATCTGGATTGCATTTTTGTGAATTACCTGAGTTATGCAAGTAACTTTTTTTTTTTCCAAAAGGATTCAATTTTCCCAACACTATTTATTGGATTGACCTTCCTTTTCCTACCCATTTAAAATGCCACTTCTATAATTAATTACATTTGCATAACTATGGGTTTATTTGTGACCATTCTCATCTTTTACATATACCACTTGTGTCTTCTTGTACCAATAATACAACTGTTTAACATAGTTTACTATTGGATGGGACAATTTTCTCTTATTTTGGATGTTGTTATTATACTCAGCTGCCCTCTAACTACTTTTGTCATTGGTCCTAAATTTTCAGTTTTGTTTTTTGAGGTAATAGATCATATTGACTTCAAGTACTGACAGTTTTATCTCTTTATTTCTCTTCCTTATACCTTATATAATAGTTATTTGCCTTGCTAAATATTCAAGACAGTTCCATTTCCAAATAAACACCTGTGAAAGGGCTCATTTCTATCAGCTTCTGCAGAAAGCTTTATCCTTCTCTACCTACCCCCTCCCAAATTCAGTCCTCCATTTATGCAAGATGGATTTAAGTTATTTTTCTCAATTTCTGTTGCCCCACCTTTAAAAAAACTATTTGCATTAAGCTTGAATTATTCAACCCATGAGTGAGGCTGGGGAAATTAGGCAAAATAGGGAAGAGATTCAAAAGTAGAATAGCCCATTTTATTAACTATTTCTGACCTGATATAGAATTTTTCTTTCTCCTTTATTTATGTGAGTTTTTAATCACTTTTTCCTTATAATGTTCATGGTTCTATGTTTTGTCTCCCCAGTGTTTTAACTCCTTCAGGTCAGACTGTTTCTCCTACCTCTTATATACCCACAGTTCCCACCCTTCTCTCCTTATACCTGTACTGCATGTTCTTAACTTCATACAGACCTTTATTCTAGCTTACATTTCTGTATCTTCAATAACACAGTTGCCATATCTCAGACTTCATTGACCATCTGTCTTTTGCCCACTCATCACCAAAACCCTGATTCTATCTTTTTGTTTATGTTTTTCTTACATTTTGAAAGCTTTATAATTTGAAACTAATTCAATTTACAGAGAAGTTACAATAATACAATGAATTCTTTTCACATACATTCAGCAATTGTTAACATTTTGCCATATTTGCTATATCATTCTCACCCTGGCACCTCAGTATGTATATTTATGAATATCTTTTAGAAGTTTTATAGTAAATTGCAAATATCATGTGATCTATTTTGTTTTTAATTTTTCTGTCCCTCTACTCAGTAAGCCAGAGGTTCCATTCTATCCATGCTGTTTTCTTGTCGATAAGTCATGTTGTAGAGAATAAATTTACAGTTTAGATTATGCCTTAAATTCATGATCACTGACTTCAAATTGCCTTTCAACACTTCCTATATGTGAGTGACTGTTTTTAAATTTGCAAACACAGAGTGTTTTTGGATATAATTTTTTAAACTGTGTTTTATTGACTATGCTACAGTTGTCCCCTTTTTTTCTCCCCTTTATTACCCTCCGCCCTGCACCTCAACTTCCTCCTGCATTCCCCATCCGCTTAGTTCATGTGGACTGAACATATAACTTCTTTGGCTTCTCCATTTCCTATACTATTCTTAACCTCCCCCTGTCTATTTTGTATCTACCACTTATGCTTCTTATTCCCTGTACCTTTTACCCCATCCTCCACATTACCCCTCCCTGTTAATAACCCTCCATGTGATCTCTATTTCTGTGATTCTTTTCCTGTTCTAGTTCTTTGCTTAGTTTGTTTTTGTTTTTGTTTTTTTAGGTTCAGTTGTTGATAGTTGTGAGTTTGTTGTCATTTTAGTGTTCATGGTTTTGATCATCTTTTTCTTAGATAAGTCCTTTTAACATTTCATATAATAAGGGCTTGGTGATGATGAACTCCTTTAATTTTACCTTATCTGGGAAGCACTTTATCTGCCCTTCCATTCTAAATGATAGCTTTGCTGGATAGAGTAATCTCGGTTGTTGGTCCTTGCTTTTCATCATTTTGAATACTTCTTGACTGCAAAGCCTCTTTTGAGAAATCAGCTGACAGTCTTACAGGAGCTCCTTTGTAAGTAATTCTGTGCTTTTCTCTTGCTGCTTTTAAGATTCTCTGTTTATCTTCTTTAACCATTGGCATTTTAATTATGATGTGTCTTGGTGCGATCCTCTTTGGGTCCAACTTGTTTGGGACTCTCTGTGCTTCCTGGACTTGTATGTCTATTGCTTTCACCAAATTAGGGAAGTTTTCTTTCATTATTTTTGAAAAAAACGTTTTCCAGTTTCTTGCTCTCCCTCTTCTCCTTCTGGCATCCCTATGATTTGGATGTTGGTACTTTTGGAGATGTCCCATAGGCAATTTTATACTATGCTCATTTTGTTTTGTTTAATTTTTTTCTTTTTGCTCTTCTGGTTGAATGCTTTTTTCTTCCTTATTTTCAAATCACTGATTTGAATCCCAGCTTCATCTCCTCCACTGTTGGTTCCATGTAGATTTTTCTTAATTCACTTAGTATAACCTTCATTTCTTCCTGAGTCTTTTTTAATTTGTTGCCATATTCATTGAGTTCTTTGAGCATCCTGATCTCTGGTGTTTTGAACTCTGCATCAGATAGGTTGGTTATCTCCATTTTGCTTAGCTCTTTCTCTGGAGTTTTGTGGCTCCATGTGGCGGGAGGCCTCGGAGAGGGGGCCAGTGCTGCTGCCTGGCTTGTGGAGGTTTGCCCAGTACTCGCCCTGTGTGACTGGCACCCTTCCAGCTGTTGCCCTGATGCTGAATCCCAGAGGGGGTGGATCTGTATATGTTTTCCTGAAAATCTGGCAGTTTCTTCCACCACCCCAACCCCTGCTGGTTTTTGCAGACAGGAGTTATGGGGATTTATCTTCCTGGCGCTGGGACCCTGGGCTGTGTGGTCTGGCCTAGGTCTTCAGTCGCTCCTTCCCAAGATATCCTCCCCAATTTTTATCCACCACACCTGAATGTGGGACCACCCATTTTGCCACTGCTACCTCTCCTCACCACACTGCAGCTCCGTGCCTCTCTGCCCATCTCCACAACTTCGCCCCTCCTATACTTTGGAATAAATATGGCTTCTTTAAACCCTTGGTTGTTGGTCTTCCATTCAGCTCAATTTTCTGACAGTTCTGGGTGTTACTTATTTCAAGGTCTAATTGTAATTCTTTCTGTGATTGTGTGAGGAGATGAAATGTGTTTACACATGCCTCCATCTTGACCAGAAGTCCTTAATAAAACCTTTCTTGCTTTTCTAGCTTATGTAGAAATGATAGAATGAAAAGGATTAGAGGATCATCCACCTCAGAGGAGGTTCTTCAGAGTTTTCTAAATGTTAGACATAAATTTGAATTTTAAAAATAATAGTATTTTAACACTGTAATAAAAATCAAACACACACTCAGATGTTTTATACCAAATTGTAACACATTAACATACGTGAAACAAAAAATAAACTTCTCTGCTAGTTTATATTTTATGGACTATTGACTAAAGCTTTGCTACCAATTTTTATATAGATATTTGAACTTATGAATATACATTTTTATTTTTACATTTTTAGCTGGGGTTTTTTAAAAACTTGAGTTCATTATTATATATCCAAATCAAATTATGCAAACCAGAACACTGCTGCAGCATCTGTGTGCTCCATTGAATAAATACAAACAAGATGTTGAAGCATCTGTCTGCCATATATCCTTATCTCTCCTTAACAGCTCGCGATGGTAAATTAATGTGATAAAATTATGTTGAAGTGCCCTGACCAGGTGGCTCAGTTGGCTAGAGCATTGTCTCATATACCAAAAGATCGTGGGTTCAATCCCTGGTCAGGGCACATACCTGGGTTGTGGATTAATATCTGGTCCAGGTGCATACAGGAGGCAACCGATTAATGTTTCTCACACTTAGGTCTCTCCTTCTCTCTCTCTCTCTCTTTCTCTCTCTCTCTCTCTTCCTTCCTCCCTCCCTCTCTCTCTCCCTCTCTCTTCCTCTCCCCTCCCTCCCCCTCCCTTCTTTCTCTAAAATCAATAAGCATTTTGCAGCTGAGGATTCATTAATGTATATACCTCGGTCTGTCCAGAAGGTATCCAGCCATTTACTATGAAAAAGAAACACTTATTGAAGAAGATACAAGGTACAAGGAACATGTCCATAGGACAATGACACCTCAGCCCCCTTCAAAGTAGGCACCTTGGGACCTCACACAATTCTCCCAGTTGCCATCAACTGCCCCATCATATATACCTGAATCTCATCAATGGTCTGAAATCTTTTCCCTTTCAAAGGTGATTTCAGTTTTGGGAAAAGCCAGAAGTCACGGGGTGCTAAATTTGGGTTATAGGGGGGCTAAGTCACCTGGGTGATTTGATGTTTCACCAGAAAACTCTGCATAAGATGTGATGTGTGAGTGGGCACATTGTTGTCATGAAGCTGCCACTCACCAGTTGCCCATAGCTATGGCCTTTTGAATCATCCAAATAGTTTCTGCAGAGGAATGTTCGAGGTTAACACAAAATTTGATACATATTTCTTGTTCTACTTGCTCAGTCATTTTGAATGCGATGGCCACACAGTACACATGCTCACTCAAATGTGTCTACTGCTACCACTAACTAGTACAGTGAAGTCATCATTGTTCATGCACGTACATTCCGGTCCACTCTCCTTGGCTGCCACGTTGCATCAATGTCACACAGACTGTTCTCATTATATTAACAATGGCTGGGCTTTTTTCGGACAGACCTCATATATACTAAAGAAAGTTTTATTGCTTAATTTAAGTTTTGGTTAGTTGTCGCCCATATTTTATAATCATAACCAGAAACATGAGTAATAATTAGATATAATCATTCCATTTGCAAACAAGATTTTCTTTATTCCTCCTTTAAGCTTCTGGACTATTTTTATTGCAAAGATCTTAATATCACCAAAACCAAATTAGCTATTTTTTTAAAAGTTGCCATTTGTAATAGCTTTTCTAATATTAAGAATTGTCTCGATATTATGCCAAAACGAAGTACAGAAGTGAATTTGTTGATGATAATTAAAATTGCAGCTGTCACCCATGTCCCTTGATTTCATATTTATTATTAGTCAATAGTTTATTATTTTCATTGATGGATTTTGATAAGTAGTATCATCATACCTTGGGCTTATAAAATGAATTGCTACTAACAAATCCCTTTTTCTGTTTTATGTAATGGAGGTTTCATTTAGAGTTTATTAGACAAAAGAGGGCTTCAACTAAAATAATTAGAAAACCACTGATCTTGTCCAATCCATTAATTTTACAAATTGAAAAGTTAAAGCTGAGTTTAAGTGTCTTGCTCAAGGTTATACATCTAGAACACAGCAGTTACCAAACCCTCAAATCCTTAGTTTACTGTTCTCTCTGTTATTTGTTATAGTGCATTTAGTTTATGCCATGCCATTTATCATTTAATGACATGGTTTGTATACATCACTTTTTAATTTATTCAACAAGTAATTCTCTGTGTGCCAGGCACTCTTTTAGGCACTGCATACATTCCTTAAATATAGAAATTGTACTGAAAATAAAATAAGAAAAGTGATTCTATTCGGCATCCTGCAATTAGCCTAATGTATCACTGGGTGGATTTACTGCATTATTAACAAGAACTTTTGTATTTATAGTTATATTTTAGGGGAGTAAAAAAAGTTCTTTAATATTTATGAAAGGCGAGAAAAACGAATAATTCAGCTCAAAACACTCTGTTTGCATTCCATGAATCTGGTAATGTGTTTGGCAACCATAAACTCAAAGATATAGGAAACTGGAATATGTGTGGTAGCTGCTATTACTTTTATGTAAACAGCACTGTAGAATGAGAGAGAAATGAAAAAGTAATTCTAAGCAGGAGGCTGGAGGGGGTTTCATGGAAGAGCTGACCCTGGAGTTAAAAGAACAGAAGGTTGCCTTCAGCAGATGGGAGGAGTTCTTTCTAAGCCCAGGGAACACCATTATGCACAGAGTTGTGAGAGGTTCTGGCATTTCCGAGAAAGTTTTATGCAACAAGATCCTAGGGTATTGGAGGAGGAGTAGTGAATTAACATTTTTACCCATCATTAGATGATGGAAATAATGAAATGTGTGAATGTCTTATTTCATACCGTAGGTATTCCTCATGCTTCTACCTATATTTTTTTCCCTAAATGTTAAGTTCTTTGAGAACCCCGGTGGTATTTTGTGCTTCCCAGTCTTTCAGCGATGTGTGCAGAGCTGAGCGTGGCCAGGGATCAGCATATGCTTACTTACTAATTGTGCCCATCATTCACTCAACAAGTATTTTTGGCTGCAGCATGTGTAAGGCTTGTGCTACTACAAATGAAAAACTTGTAATACAAAGCCAGTCAAGGAGCTATTGAACCCAAAGGAAAAAATAGTAGGTTTTTATCTATTGTGATAGTGAATAAATCCATGTACTCACAGAGCTTACATTTTTGTCAGAGGAGACAAACAGTAAAATATGTAATATGTTAGTGATAAGTACTAAGGAGAAAAAAATAAAGTAGAAGAGGGGGGCGTAAATTATCAGAGGGGAAAAGAAGGGGTTAAGGTACTTAAATTCTCTTGCCTTAGTTTCCTCAACTCTAGAAAAGAAAAAAGTAATAGTTCTTATACAGTTGTGACAAGAATTAAATGAATTAATGCATGTATAAAGTGCTCGACACAGTTTCCAGAAGATAGTAAGATAAATGTCAGCTAATATATACTATATATTTGGCTAAAATAACTTCAGCACAATAGTCATCTTATTGTCATCACTTATGGACTTTTTTAAATTGTGTTTTATTGATTATGCTATTAATTGCCCAATTTTTTCCCCTTTTTCCTCCTCCACCCTGCACCCCCCACTCTTTCAGGCACTCTCCACACCATGTTCACATCCATGGGTCAGGCATGTAAGTTCTTTGACTACTCGATTTCCTGTACTGTATTTTACATCCCCATGGCTGTTCTACAACAAAGGATACACTTAAAGTTTGGAACTACTCTGTATGCTAAGACTCCCTCATCTGTATCTTGCTCCTTTTAGCCTCTGCTTCCAGAGTACTCACTGATAATATTACTCATTGATGGAAATCATTGTTTTTCGATAATATTTCTTCTAAAAAACAATATTTGTTTATCTAGATGTCAGGTTATCTTTCTACGTCAGGCATTAGGCAGGCATCCATATCTTTCTGTGGAAAATATTCACTAATGCTTCCTGACTTATCACAAGGTTAAAAGTTCTGACAAAATGACACTTTTATGCTTGCTTACCATCTAAAAATGAGTACAGTATTGACGTTGTTATTACCAGACAGAAATGTAGTATCTTCAATATCAATCTTTTGGAATTAAGATTATATGCATGGATTAGATGAACTTTCAAGTCCCTTACCTTTCTTTGCCTTTCTTACCTCTCTGCATCTTTAGATGTAGCCTGACCCCCTAAACTGCCCCGTGTCTCTTTTCCCTGAAGTCTAGACTAGCTCTTTCTTTGTGCTCATTTAGCACTTCATACTTAGTCCCTATCAAAGTCAATATCATTTAATGTTATAATTACCAGTTCACCTGACTGCCCAGCTTCCCACCCCTCCCCTCCCAGGCGGAAGCTCCTTGAAATGGGACTGTTCTCTTTATGTTTGGGTCCCTACCATCTATTCAGTGCTTCAAATGCAGTTGCCCGATAAATGCTTAAAATATTAACTATAATGCCTGCCATACCTTTAGTATTTCAGGACTATAGAAACACAGTTACTTAACCCAGTCCCACATCCTTCAGTTGCTCCTTTGTCTCAGCCACCTGCTCTCAAGCATGCTGTTACACCACATACTATGCATTTCTCTGTGCTCTTTGGCCTCAAATCAAAAAGAAAAAGAAAAAGCAGGGTGGCCATCAGGAAAGACCTCAAAGGTGGAGAGCACCCTGTGGGTAACTATGGCCCAGAATGTGGTCCTTACTCTTCCATTTAAAAAATTGATTTTGCTGTTGCCCTCGAGGGTGATGAGCCTCTAGAGTCTAACACAAACCTCTACACAATCTATATTTACAAGAAATTAATTGATAAGCCAGGTGACCTATTTGCTTGTTTGTTTGTTTTCTTTGAGTGAAATACATATACCTGCTATTCAAGTCACTAACTTAATGATATCAAAGCACCTATGAAATCTACCAAATAATCAAACAGTTGTTCAGTGCCCTTGGAAACAGAACAAAGTGAGTTAGACTGTTGCAAGGAGTGGTTTACCCAGGAGGAGAAAGAACCTTGTCAGTGTATCCCTGGTGACCAGGAGAAAATAGAGTAGGGGGTAATAAGGTATCAACAACACTTTTGTAAGCCCTCATAAAAATTTTTACTTATTTGTTAAAATGATTTTAAAAGTCAGAAAATAAAACAACAGCATTTTTCTAGTAATTACCATTAATTAATACTCTTAATAATGATAATATATAAATTGGTTCCATAATTCTTTGATCCCAAGATGAGTTTATAAGTTAATGATAATGTGGTATTGCTGATGATAGTGCTAAGAAAGAAGGAAAGTAAAGAATTGGAGTTAGACCTCTACCCCCTCTAATTCAAGAATCATCACAGTCTCAGGATCAACTGAATTTCATTACGGTTACAGTTTCATTACATGTGCTTGTGGTTTTAGCTGGCTTACCAGTGCTCCTACATATACTAGTGACTCTTGATGGTCCACTAGTTCATCCTCTACCCTTGTAAAGAAACTGTGAAGTGCAGGTTAGGGAGTCACTGAAAAAAACAAATTGTATCTTATCTTCTCAAGGACTGAAATGAGCCTTTCAAGCCTTATCTCAAGGTCCTTTCTGTTCCAGAGATTGGAAACCCAAGTGCCTACAGAGGCCAGTCTGGTGGGAATGAAGCAGGAAGCCACTGCAGTGACCTGGAGAACCAAGTTCTTTCTGAAGGAGCAGCCACTGCTCTGGTCCAGATAATGGTTGCAAGGCAGGCATGTTGACCTAGTGATACCACATTGTCCAGTTTATCAGGTAAAGCAGGAAACGCAAATTTTCATGTGGAATTTTTAATTTAAATATTGTCAGATTTGCTTTTATTAATTATTATTCTCAAACTGTGTACAAGCCAAACACTTTTGCAGATGGGATTTAGCTCAGAGTTCTCCTGTTGGTAATTTGGTCCTATATTTGGCTTACCTTTTTTTAAATTGAAGACTCTATTTTCTATAGGTTTTGCTTTTCCTCAGCATGTGCTCTAAAGTACACTATGCCTGGTTTTGTGACATTGCAACTCCTTTTCTCTCCAACCCGAGAACTTTACACATAAGTTTTCTTTGGCTGCTACATTTTCTCTGCCACTCTCAACATTCCAGTGAGCAGTTAATACTAAATGGAGTCTCCCTGAGACACTTTTGATATGACACCACTAAACATCTACAGGTATACTACTTAGTCATTTTGTTACTGATGGGTAAGCTATATAAACACAGTAAAAGATCATTTATTTCACAGGGCTTAGAGATTGTATGCTTTGGGCCCCCCCTTTCTAAAATCCACACGGAAATGATTTTCTCCTCTTGTTTCTTGAGAGACCTTATCAGACAATTTATTAGACTATAGTTATCTTTTACATTTAATTATGTTTGCTAACATAAGAGACACTGATTGGACTTACATGTTCCTAGGTAGTTATACACATGTAGAGATGGTGTCTTTGGTTGGGTTTCCTCAACGGCAAAGGAGTCTTCCTATTTCCACTTCAGGAGTAACCTGATTTTCAAGGTTATGAGTGATGGTTGAGAGGTGGATATTGTTACCTGTATACAGAAGTGGTTATGCCAAGTAGGAACTTGACATCCACTGTCAGGTGAATTAAAAAATGCTAAACGTTTTTATAGTAAGAGTATATAAATATTAGTTGTTTCATAATATTGTACAACCCCAACTGGGCATGATTCATTTTTTTCATTCTTAGTACAGTTTTGGGAAAAAGCAATATTGATGTACATCATTTTTCAACGACAATTTAACCTATATATTGAACTGCACCTTGAGTAACCAGAATACCAGAAGTGCATGAATAAGATGTAAAAATTACCCGCTTAAACTTGCCTAGTGTAGTTTTAAATAGATTATGTAAATGCAGACAAGTATTTCTTCTAAATATTCCCTATGAGAAATTTCTCTGTACTATAGAAAAGCAAAAATAACATACTACTGGTGACTAAAATACAGAAATAAATTATAAACTATTTTCCCTCAGAATTATACTGTTTATCAATTAATATATAACTGTTCTGTTGTATTATTTTATTTTAAAACAGTTCTCTAAATGGTTTTTTAAGAATATGTATGTGGGAACTGGTGATTATTCACTTTTTAGCTTTTAAGAAGGTAAAGTGAATAGTAAGCATTTTCTACATGTGCATACAGACCCTCACTTTTCACTTCCTTATTTTTTTTAGTTTAATGTATTTTAATAGCGAACTTACAGGAGCAGCACAGAAGACAGACAACATTAAAAACATGTACTTGCATGTAGGGCAGCTCAGTTAGAAAAGTATAGTGAATGGATGGAATCTACTGTATGGTTAAAATGCTATAAACACCATTTAGTTGCCATCAGAAAGACATATACTTGGTACAAACGGACAGTGACCAGAGGGGACGGGGGAGGGGGTTAATGGGGGAAAGTTGAGGAAGGGCCAAGTCAAGGAATATGTGTAAAGGACCCATGGACAATGACCATGGGCTGGGGTGGAAATGAATGTGGGAGGAAGAGGTGAGTAGGGCAGGGGAGAGTAATAGGGGGGAAATGGGGACAGCTGTAATTAACAATAAAAAATAATTTGTCTTAAAAAAGAAGACTTTACTTGGACTTTCAGTCAAGGTGGAGGCATATGTAGACACACTTTACCTCCTTGCACAATCACAAGAAGGATCACAACTAACCTCAAAATAAAAAACACCCAGAACTGCTAGAAAATTGAACTGTATAGAAGTGTGACAACCAAGGATTTAAAGAAGCAACATTCATCCAGATGGATAGAAGGGGCGAAGACAGGGAGCCGGGGCAGAGAGGGTGTGGTGTGGTGGCAGTGAGTCACAAGTAGCAAGGTGGCCAGGGGAACAGGCAGTCCCACAATCACATGTGGTGAATAAAATTGAAAGGGATACCTTAGGAACCAGGGATCCCAGGTCCAGGCCAGACCACGCAGCCCAGGGTTCCTGTGCTGAGAAAGTAAAGCCTCATAACTCTGCCTGTAAAAACCAGTGGGGGTTGGTGTGGTGAAATAAACTGCCAGTCTTTTGGGAGAGGCCCTTTATAGGGCCTGGATGGTCCTACAAGGAATGCAAACCCACTCTGGGAACCACCACTGGACAGCAGCTAGAGGAGCACCATTGGCATAGAAAGGGGACGAAGTGACTGGAAATGGGGCGAGTGATGAGCAAGCCTCAGTGCCATTGTCCCCTTCCTGACTCCACGCCCACATACAGAGCCACAAAGCAATGAAGCTGATTCCCATCCCCCACCCCCAGTGAATACCTATGACTCCTCTCCATACAATTTAAAAGGTGCACTAAGACAGGGACTTAAAGTAGCTCTACTTAATACACAGAAATGAAAGCAGGGAGGCTGCCAAATCAAGGAGACAAATAAATATGGCCCAAATGAAAGAATGGAACAAAACCCCAGAAAAATAACTAAGCAAAACGGAAATAGCCAACCTATCAAATGCAGAGTTCAAAACACTGGTGATAAGTATGCTCAGAGAACTCATTGAATATGGTAAAAACATAAGAGAAGAAATGAAGGCTACACTAAGAGAAATATAGAAAAATCCAAATGGAACTAACAGTGAAGGGAAGGAAGCCAGGGTTCAAATCAACAATTTGGAACACAAGGAAGAAGTAAACAATCAACCAAAACAGAATCAAGAAACAATTCAGAAAAACAAGGCAAGAATAAGAAGACTCTGGAACATCTCCAAAAGTGCCAACATCTGAATCATAGGGATGCCAAAAGAAGAGGAAGAACAAGAAATTGAAAACCTATTTGAAAAAATAATGAAAGAAAAACTTCCCTAATTTGGTAAAAGCAATAGACATACAAGTCCAGGAAGCACAGAGAGTCCCAAACAAGTCGGACCCAAAGAGGACCGCACCAAGACACATCATAATTAAAATGCCAACAGTTAAAGATAAACAGAGAATCTTAAAAGCAGCATGAGAAATCGTAAGAGTTACCTAAACAAGAGTTCCCATAAGACTATCAATTGATTTCTCAAAAGAAACTTTGCAGACAAGAAAGGACTGGCAAGAAGTATTCAAAATGATGAAAAACAGGGACCTACAACCAAGATTACTCTATCCAGTAAAGCTATCATTTAAAACTGAAGAGCAGATAAAATGCTTCCCAGACAAAGCAAAGCTAAAGGAGTTCGTCATCACCAAGCCCTTATTATATGAAAAGTTAAAGGGACTTATTTAAGAAAAAGATCAAAACTATCAACATTAAAATAACAACAAACTCACAACTATAACAACTGAATCTAAAAAACAAAAACTAAGCCAACAACTAGAACAGGAACAGAATCATAGATATAGAGATCATCTGGAGGGCTATCAGTGGGGAGAGGGAGGGGGGATAATGGAGGAAAAAGTACAGGAAATAAGAAGCATAAATGGTAGGTACAAAATAGACAGGGGGAGGTTAAGAATAGTATAGGAAATGCAGAAGCCAACGAACTTACATGCACTACCCATGGACATGAATTGGGGGTAGGGGGAATTACTGAAGGGAAGAGGGGTACTGGGTGGGAGAGGGGCAAAGGGGAGAAAAATTGGGACAACTGTAATAACGTAATCTATAAAATATACTTAAAGAAATTTACTTGTTTTTAAAAACTCCAAATGCTGGCACTGTCCAGAAAAATTTAACAGGTTTATTTATATTACTATAAAGTTGAACCCCTGAAACTTGTTCACTGAAACATTTTGACTTGTATTAATGCTTTATGTCCCCACATTTATATTGTAAAAATTCGCACACAAATGAAAATGGAGAAACTGCCAATACCTGATTTCTGTCCCCTATTTTCCACTTGCATTCATATACTTAGGTACCCTTTGACCCCATGGGGAAAAAAAAAACCCAATGTTCAGAACCACCAATAACAGGAAGAAGAGATTTTTTATTTAAGAATAAAATGTTTCCCATCAGAGCAGATTCTTAAGCACGGTCTCCCCGTAAATGGCGTACTAGCTGGATGCCTTGGCACAGTTGTTACACATTTGGCATGGATAGCACAACAGGTTGGTGTCTTCAAAAAGGCCAACCAGATAGGTCTCACTTGCCTCCCGCAAACCACCAACAGCTGCACTCTGGAAGTGCAAATCTGTTTTGAAGTCCTGAGCAATTTGGAAGGGAAGTTTGCAAACCAGTTCAGTGGACTTCTGATAACATCTAAGTTCACAAAGTGCTGCGGTAGCAGGCCTGTAATGATGAGATTTCTGCACCCCTCCAGTAGAGGGTGCACTCCTGCAAGTTCCTTTAATAGCCAGTTGATTCTTTGGTGCTTTACCACTGGCCAGTCTGCTGCTTTGTAAGAGCCATGGTATAGAGACTTACCCCCTTCTCCTTTGGCTGGAGCTTGATGAGTTAGAGAGGGCACTGCTGTGAGAGAGTGGCACTTCCTTACGTATTTTTAAAAGCACAAACAGAAGCTTTAACTTGAAGTTAACTGTCTCAATTGTATTTTTCCTTGGCAGTCATGTAGAATGGCAAAAGCAAAGAGAAAGTTCAGTTATGTGCAGTAATATATGTGAATTCCTGGATTATATGGGGGAACCCAATTTAGATCAGGGAAGCCAGATGATGATTAGGGAAACCTGGAAGGTCTCTCTGAGGAACAGAAATTTAAACTGAGAGAAATAGATGTTGGCTTAGTGAAGAACAAGAGGGTCAAGGTGGGACATGATAGGTAGTCTAAGCAAAAACGTTAAGGGTGACACCCTGAGGAATGTTAGAACCAATCAAAAGGCTAGCCTAATTTTTCTCTCTAGTATTTAGATCATTCAGGTTAATGGGTATTCTTTTCTACTCTCCATATCTTTTTTCTCCTACTTGGCTAAAACAGAAACAGCAATAATAGCATAATACTAGGCACAAAGCTTGTAGCTGTTTCTAATAAAAAAAAAAACTTCCATAATGCTTTTAAGGATTAGGAAAATATTAATTAGCTATTCTAGAGATGTAACATTTAAATTTTTAGAAATAATATGTTTTCCAGTTATAGAGTCAATATGGTTTTTTGTGATGTACTTGTGTTTTCTATTTTTTAAATTTACTTTCATTGTATTTTTTCCTTTACCATTTGTCCACCTTGTACCCTCTTCTACCTCTACCCATGCCCTTCCCCCCACAATCACCACACTGTTGTCCATGTCCATGAATCCTTTTTCCTTTTTGCTCCATCCCACCACCTCCTAACCACGCCCTATAGCTGTCAGCCTGCTCTCTGAGTATGTCTCTATTTTGCTTTTTAGTTCAGTTTGTTCCTTAGATTCCACATTTGAGTGAAATCATATTGTTTTCTATGCCTTTTTTATAAGTAAATAGCCCAAATATAAGTGTTTTGTTATTAATACCAAACCAGTCCACAGAGAGTAAGAGGATAAGCTACTATAACCAATTCATTTAAAAAAAAAAAAAATACAATGGCTCAAAAAAAATTTCTCTCTATCATCTAACAGTACAGAGGTAGGCAGGCAGTCCAGGATAAGTTGGTAGCTCTGTCCAAGATCACAGGTTTCTTTTATTTTGTTACTTTATTCCTGGGATGTGTTCCTGCCCATGAGGTCAAAGTTGTTCACACTGTTACTTTCAGCTCACAGAAAGGACGAAAGAGAGAAGTGGGAAACAAGCAACTTCCTTTGAAGAATGCGACCAGGAAGTTCAGTGTATCACTTCTGCTCACATCTCTTTGGTCAGAATCTCATCACATGACCATACTTAGCTGCAATGGAGGCTGAGAATTATTGTTTTTATTTTATTGAATTTAGTTATTGGAGTAACACTGATTAACAAAATTTTACAACTGCCCAGTGCACAATTCTGCAACACATCATCTGTGCACTGTATTGTGTGTTCACCTCCCATGTCAAGTCTCTGTCCAAAACCATTTATCCTCCCTATACCATCCTCTACCTTTCCCTAACCCCCTACTTCCAGAAATCACCATGCTGTTGTCCCTGTCCATGAGTTCCTTCTCTTTTCTTTTTCTTTTGTACTCAATCCCTCTACCCCTGCACCCAGGCCCCTGCCCCACAACAACTGTCAGCCTGCTCTCTGTCTGTGAGTCTTTCTCTATTTTGCTTGTTAGTTCAGTTTGTTCATTAGATTCCACATGTGAGTGAAATCATACGGTACTTCTCTTTCCCTGACTGTCCCATTTTACTTAGCATAACGCTTTCCAGGTCCATCAGTGCCGTCACAAAGAATAATTGTTTTTCTTTTTTACAGTCAAGTAGTATTCCGTTGTGTAAACGTACCATAGTTGTTTTATCCACTTATCTACTGACGAACACTTGGGCTGCTTCCAAATCCTGGTGATTGTAAATAATGCTGCAGGGAACATAAAGGTGCATATATTCTTTTGAATTAGTGTTTTGGGTTTCTTCAATAAATACCCAGAAGTGGAATCACTGGGTCATAAGGCAGTTCCATTTTTAATTTTTTAAGGAAACTCCATACTGCTTTCCACAGTGGCCGCACCAATCTGAATTCCCACCAGCAGTGCACAAGGGTTCCTCTTTCTCCACATCCTTGCCAGCACTTGTTGTTTGATGATTTATCGATGATAGCCATTCTGACAGGTGTAAGGTGATATCTCATTGTGGTTTTAATTTGCATCTCTCTGATGATTAGTGATGATGAGCATCCTCTCATGTCTATTGGCCATCTATATTTCCTCTTTAGAGAAATGTCTGTTCAGGTCCTTTGCCCATTTCTTAATTGAATTGTTTGGTTTTTCGGTATTGAGTTTTATAAGTTCCTTATAAATTTCGGATACACAGCCCTTATTAGACGTTTCATTGACAAATATGTTCTCCCATTCAGTGGGTTGTCTTTATTTTGATGGCTTCCTTTGCTGTGCAAAAACTTTTTACTTTGATGTAGCTCTGTTTGTTTATTTTTTGTTGTTGTTGTTTTTTCCCTTGCCCAGGGAAAGATATCAGAAAAAATACTGCTGTAAGAAATGTCCAAGATTTTACTGCCTGTGTTTTCTTCCAGGAGTTTTATGGCTTTCAGTCTAACATTTAAGTCTTTAATCCATTTTGAGTCTATTCTTGTGTGTGGCGTAAGAAGGTGGTCTAGTTTCATTTTTTTGCACATTATCTGTCCAATTTTCCCAGTACCATTTATTGAATAGACTTCCTTTACCCCTTTTATGTTTTTGCCTCCCCTGTCAAATATTAATTTGACATAGATTCATTTCTGAGTTTTCTATTATTTTCCACTAATGTATATGTCCCTTTTTTATGCCAGTGCCATGCTGTTTTGATTTCTATGGCCTTTTAGCATACTTTGATATCAGATAGTGTGATTCCTCCAACTTTGCTCTTCTTTCTCGAGATTGCTGTTGCTATTCAGGATCTTTTGTGGTTCCGTATAAATTTCTGGAGTATTTGTTCTACTTCTATGAAATATGCCATTGGTAGCCTCATAGGAATTTCATTGAATCTATAGACTGATTTGGGTAGCATGGACATTTCAATAATGTTAATTCTTCCTATCCATGAACTCAGTATAAGATTCAACTTATTTCCATCTTTTTCACTCTCTTTCTTCAGTGTCTTAGAATTTTTCAAGTACAGGTCTTTTATATCCTTGGTTAAATTTATTCCTAGGTATTTTATTCCTCTTGAAGCATTTGTGAATGGGATTATTTTCTGGGTTTCCCTTTCATTATTGATGTATAAAAATGCAACTGGTTCTCGCCAATGTGGTTCAGGTGGTTGGAGCATTGTCCCATAGAGGTTATGGGTTCAATTCCAGATCAGGGCACATACCCTGGTTGCAGGTTTGATCCCCAGTCAGAGCGCATACAAGAAGGTGACCAGTTGTTTCTCTCTCATATCAATGTTTCTCTCTCTCTCACTCTCTCTCTAAAAGAAATGAAAAACTGTCCTTCAATAAAAAAAATTTTTTTTAATGAGCTTGGGTATCTTCTTTCCTCTTGGGTTTTTTGGAATAGTTTGAGAAGGATAAGTTAGTTCTTGTTTGAATGTTTGGTAAAATTCACCTGTGAGACCATCTGGTCCAAGACTTTCATGTATTGGGTCTTAATGTTTATTACTGCTTCAATTTCACTAATTGTAATCTGTTTGTTCAAATTCTGTGATTCTTCCTGATTTAATTTAGGAACACTACATATTTCTAGGAATTTATTCACTTAACCCAGATTTTCCAATTTGTTGGCATATAGTTGTTTGTAATATTTTCTTACATTCCATTGTATTTCTCTGGTATCAGTTGTTACTTCTCTTTATTTCTGCTTTTATTTATATGGGTCCTCTCTCTTTTTTCTTGATGAGTGTTGTTAAAGGTCTGTCAATCTTGTTTCTCTATTCAAAGAACCAACTCTTGGTTTTATTGATCTTTCATATCTTTTTTCTTTTACTCTGTTTTGTTTATTTCTGCTCTGATTTTTATAATCTCTGTCCTTCTACTCACTTTGGGCTTTGTTTGTTGTTCTTTTTCAAGTTCCTTTAAGTGTAAAGATAAACTGTTTATTTGTGGTTTTTCTTGTTTTTTGAGATAGGCCTGTAATGCTATGAATTTCCCTCTTAGGATTACTTTCCCTGTGTCCAGTTTTGGATTGTTGTGTCCTCATTTTCAGTTGTTTCAGGGTATCTTTTGACTTCTACTTTGATCTCATTGTTAACCCATTCATTGTTTAGTAACATGTTTCTTAGCCTCCATATCTTTGTGTGTTTTTTAGTTTTCTTCTTTGATTGATTTCTAGTTTCACAGTGTTATAGCCAAAGAAGATGCCTGATATGATTTCAGTCTTCTTAAATTTGTTGAGACTTGTGTCCTAATATGTGGTCTATCTGAGAAAGTGTTCCATGCATACTTGAAAAGAATGCATATTCTACTGCCTTAAAATAAAATGCTGTGAAGATATCAGTTAAACCCATCTGATATAGTGTGTCATTTACAGCCACCATTTCATTGTTGATTTTCTGTCTGGAAGAGCTGTCCATTGATGTCAGTGTGTTATTAAAATCCCCAAGTATCGCTATATTACTGTCAGTCTCTTTATGTCCACCAAGATTTGCTTTACATATTTACATGCTCCTATGTTGGGTGCATAAGTGTTTACAAGGGTCATATCCTCTTGTTGGATTGCCCCCTTACCATTATGTAGTGTCCTTTTACAGCTATACTCTTCTGCGCTGAAAGGGCAGAGGCATCAGGAACTAGAGAGCTTCAGAGATTAGAGCAGGAAAGTTGCGCTTAAGGTATCCTGATACGACGATATAAAACAAACAAAAATGTGCTGGGGAGAGTTTGGAATGAGTAAGGAAAACCTGGCAGAGATTAGACCTCTTACAAAGGATGTATCTGAGAGGTGTGTTTTAGAAGAGGTGGCTACACAGTGATGATGAGAACCAAATGGAAATAATAACCAGAGTGAAAATGGGACTGAATGATCCATTGGGAGGTTGGTTTTTTTGTTTGTTTGTTTGTTTTTTAATGAAAGACCTAACTGCAAGGTAAGTGTGCTCATAAGTAAAAATGCATAGCTTGAATAAATAGGTGAAAGGTGAAACAGATGGGAAGGTTGGATGGAGAGGGCTGCCTCAATGCTACGAGAGAGCTGTTTGAATAATTAATATACAGATGAAAGGTAATTGAAAATGGGAAATAACATTTAGGATTAATGTAACGAGCATCATTTAACTAATAATGATGGAAAGATTATGAGTTTACCCATGTATTACCCATTCAAATGATAATTATTTTATAGCCACTCAGACATTACTCTCCAAAATGCTAATGCTGATGTTATTTCTTTAATCCAATCATATCCATTGTCGTGGGCACATATTGTTTTGGAATTTAAGTATAGAAGTAGATTTTATATGCTACTTGTTCTCAATTGGAGAAGATGAGTTTTTCACTCTTGCAAATCTAGGAATGGAGTGTACTTCTCATTTAACTGGAAATGTTTCGTGAGCTAATAATCACAGTATTAAAAAGTACAGTGATGATTTAGATTTATATAACATATAAGTATTGGTGTGTTACCCAATTACATAGTCTCATTTCTTTAAATCAGTAGTTCATTGGGTGTTCATTCTCTCCTACTAAGTATTCAAGTAAACCCGCTGAGCGCGAGATCAATGTGTGACGTCATCATAAACACTTATTAGAATTTACTCATTATCACATGATTCAAAAATCTGTTCATTATTTTTACCATTTTACGTGACATTATTCAGAAGATTTATTATGTTTGACATTATTCAGACAGATTTATGGAGAATATATGCTTACTTATTTTCATGATGTCATATTCATGAAATTTTTAAAGTTATCTTCATGATGTTTTTGGTATAACTTTCAAAATTTACACCAACACTGCAAAATGAGTTTATTCTTAGGCTGACAATGTCAGTAAGGCAGATTGAGAAAAAGATTTGTGGCATTAATAATATCATGTTTAATTTTCATATGGTTGCATTTATTTGAGTGCTTCCTCTAGTAATTCAATTACTGTGTGTGTGTAAAAATTAATAAATAAGTAAAACTCTGATACATAAAGTTAACAAGTTAAAATATTTTCTTAGAAACTTTTTCTATACTCAGATTATGAGATTATTAGGGAGCAATCTAAAGCAAAAAATCCTTTGTATATTTTGTCTAAATATATACTCATTGGCTTCTACTGGCCTGTTTTAAAAAGTTTCTTTCACTTTAAATTTATTGTTATAGCTTTATATGCCTACATCATAAAAATCAGAGTATAAAATTATGTTAACTAATTAAAATATGAATAGTCTGAAACTGGGAATATAAAATGGTCCTAGAGAGACAAGATTCCTGCCCTGAGGGAGTTTTACATTCCTGTGGGTAGAGATAGTCAATAAACAAACAATTGATAAGAAAAAAATCAAATACTAAGAAGAGTCAGTGAATTAACAAAGTGTGAACAAGTACTGAGGGTTTACATAATAGACTCTGTAACGTGGTGACATCTAATTAGAATTCTTCATGGTCAGAAAAAGCCAGTGTAAAGAAATCAAGTCACTAAAATTCAATTAACCACAAGCCAATTCTCATAGACTAATACGCATATTGAAAAGAAGTGGAAAAATAAAAACATTGGTAGAATTATGACATATATTCTCCTTGGAACACAAACGCACACACCACTTTTTGAATTACATTATTATTACTACTAAAACTGTTTGTGAAATAAATTTAATTTATGCAATAAGTGTAAGATCTATCCTTTATCCAGAATATTGGGCTGTTGTCTATTGGGCTTAGCCCAAGCCTTATAAACAAGGTGGGCCATAATGGAATCTTATGGAGAGGTGGAGGGAAAATGTTGTAGATATGTAGCTTTTTATGTTAAATTAATAAGAATTAGAAAAGAGGAAAAAATGTGTTTTTATAATACAAACTACAAAAATACAGTTTGACTAAACCTTGAATGATGGGTTTATCTAGAAGATAAAGTTATCAGAATCTTGGAGTCACAAAGAATATATTTTACTGTTTAACAGAAGACGGCATGTATCGGTGTGAGAAGTTTGAGAAATACGGCCTGAAGTACTTTCTTAAAACTACCCTCTTGGCACTTGAAAAAATTTATGAAGGACCCTAAAATTATCCAATTAATTCTATTTTAACAAATAATTCTAAGTGAATTATCAAAATGGCCATAGATTTATATACAGAAATATATTTATCTCAGATTTATTTGTAATTGTGAGAATTTAGGAGAAAAATCTATGTAATTAAATTATATACAATTATCCAAGAAAATTCTGTCCAGCAATTAAAACCTGTATTTTGGAAAAATATTTAATGCCATAGTAAAATGCTCAGGACAAAAATAAAGTGCAAAGTGGTAATGACTCAATGTTTAAAGGGAAAGACATATTTATACTTAGAAAAAAATTGGAATCAATATAATTACTTTGGAGAGCAATTACTGCCAGTAAAGTTGAAAATGTGCAGACCCTAACCAAAATTTAATATGATTGATATACCAATAGGTAAATAGTTATATACTCATATGATAAAATGCTCTTCGGATGTTAAATATTAATGAATTGGATCAATATATCTGCAACAGAGATAGATCGATATATCTCAACACAGACAGCTCTCAAAACAGTGAATTTTATAAAGCAAGTTGCAGAATGATATATATGTATAGTAATATTTATGTAAAAATTTAAAAGACATGTAACAATACCAAATATTGCTTACATATACAATAAGGAATAAATCTATGAAAACATAGCCTGGAAGCATACAGACCAGAATCATGATGGTGGCTGCCTTTAGGGAGGGAGGGAGGAGAGTAAGACTAAAATGGGAAATGTGCTTTTAAGAAGTTTTCTAAAAAGAATGATTGAAAGAAGGTACATATGTCTTTGCAGTGGTTATTATTCAGAAGTGAGATTACAGTTGAACTTGTATTTTCATTTTTAAGCTTCTCTGCATTTCCCAAATTCCCAAAATAAGTGTTGAGAAAATTAGTGCCATATACATAAATAAACAATAGCTACACAGTTACTGGACCTATGCACCATAAGGGGTTCTTATAGCCCTTACAATTGAGCTGCCTCTAGAAGGCTGAAGAGTCAGCAAAAAAGAATGATCCTCCCACGGACAAAAGCAAGTAGAGGGCTGCCTGCCTGCGAACTGGAGAGATGTAAAACCTGCCCTGCCTTGGGAAGGGTGGATGAGCATTTTTCTAAGCCATGGCTCTCAAACTTCAGCATGCGTCAAAATCACTTAGAGGGCTTGTTAAAAAACAGATTGCCCCCCGCCCCCCACCGCCCCAGAGTTTCTAATTCAGTAACTCTGGGGTCAGGCCTCTGAATTTGCATTTCTGACAAGTTCCCAGATGTTATTGACAATAATCGATGCTTGTCTCAGCACCATGCTTTGAGAACTTCTGGTGTACTCAAAACCCAGCCATCAGGTATTTGTATTTTTGATTGCTGAAACATGAGGGAGACATTTGGCAGTAATCAGTCGGATGTTATTATCTGGCAGATCCACAAATTACTTAATGGAGCCAGCCAGCCAGTCTCGGGGAAGTTGGAGTCACATGCTAGAGAGCAAGCAGACCAAAAAAAAAAAAAAAAAGTCATCAAATGGTCAGAAAATTCAAAAGTAGAGAAAATGAGAACTGCTCCAATCTAATGATCAGAGGCCACTGAAGAGATTTCTTTAGGAAAAGGAAGGTAATAAAATGAGCATAAAAAGAAACTGTTTAAAAAAAAACAAAAACAGGTTCAGTCATCAGGGTCTTTGCTATTTGACAAAACTGGGAGTCCAGTTTTTGGACTGAAAACTCCTTGCTTTTCTCCATCCTTTCTCATCCTCCCTTCATCCCACTTTCCTCTCTGTTCTTCATCACTGAGCAGCTGTTTAGTGCCAGGCATTACACCGGGCTTTGATAAAGTGGTATCCTACCATCTTTGTACCACAGCGCACAGCATAGTATCAGGTACATAGTAGCTGCTCACTAATTTTTGAGTAAAGTGTGAATAAACACATATGTGATCAGAAGAGGTCATGGTTCAAGGCACAGTGAATGGAAGACAGAAATAGGATGCTGTACCTGCAAGTGAGAGCACAGATACAGTGGAGTAGGCCCAACAATGCACATCACCAACTTGAGACACCATTTGGGAGTATTACTACTTGACACTTTTCTTTATACCCTACATTTTTCCCAATAAATTTTTGCTACTTTTCCTATTGCCTTGCCAGCGTTTTCTACACCAATATGCATGGTTCCCAATTTCAGCTAAGTGAGTATATGCTTCATTACAACATTTTTAATCTTTCTCAGACCTGAAACTACAAATAAGGCATATGCCTAAATACGTGATGCCCTTTGCTGTAAGGCATTCTCCTGCTCTCCCAATGAAGAGACCCAAAAAGGTTTGGCTTTAACTAAAATATGTAGACTTTTAGGAACATAGATTGAGCAGCTGTATGTCTATTCACACTTTAATTTGTTGATTGTTAGGCATGCATATTTAAACATATTATCTAAAATATTAATTTTTTATTTACATTTTTTGTAACAGTTTTAGTACTTCCATATGAATCGTAAGTCTTTTAACACACCTTGCTTCCATTAAGTTGTGTGAGATATAAAACTTTCTGAATCTGAGGATGGCACTGTCACTGGAAGTTTTTTTTCCCCTCCAAATTGTTTTATTTATTTTTATTTTTTTGTATATTCTATTGATTATGCTATTACAGTTGTCTTATTTTTTTCTCCCCTTTATCCCCTCCACTCTGCACCCCATCTCATCATCCCCACATCAACATCTCCCCACCACCATGTTCCCCAGCCCCACCCACCCCGACCTCCCACCCTCAATCCTTCCCCCATTTGGCTTTGTTGATGGGTCCCTTATGCATGTTCTTTGATGACCCTTCCCCTACTTTTCCCCCTTTAGCTCCCTCCCTTCGACCCTGTGGCTACTGTGAGTTTGTTTTTTATTTCAATGTTGCTAGCTATGTTTTGCTTGCTTGTTTATTTGGTTGATTTTGGTTCCACTTACAGGTGAGATCATATGGTATCTGTCTTTCACTGCCTAGCTTATTTCACTTAGCGTAATGCTCTCCAGTTCCATCCATGCTGTTGCGAGGGTAATAACTCTTTCTTTCTTTCTGCTGTGTAGTATTCCATTGTGTAAATGTACCACAGTTTTTTGATCTGGTCATTTCCTGTTGGGCACTTAGGTTACTTCCAATTCTTGGCTATTGTAAATTGTGCTGCTATGAACATTGGGGTGCATAGGTTCTTTTGAATTGGTGTTTCAGGATTCTTAGGGTATAATCCCAGCAGTGGAATTGCTGGGTCAAAAGGCAGTTCCATTTCTAGTTTTCTGAGGTAATTCCACACTGTTTTCCACAGTGGCCACACCAGTCTGCATTCCCACCAACAGTGTACTAGGGTTCCTTTTCTCCACATCCTCACTAGCACTTGTTGTTTGTTGATTTGTTTATGATGGCTATTCTGACTGGTGTGAAGTGGTAGCTCATTGTGGTTTTAATTTGCATCTCTCTGATGGCTAGTGATGCTGAACATCCTTTCATATTGTCTCTGGGCCCTGTGTATGTCCTCCTTGGAGAAGTGTCTGTTCAGGTCCTTTGCCCATTTTAATTGGGTTGTTTGTCTTCCTGGAGGGGAGTCATATGAGTTCTTTATATATTTTGGAGATCAAACTCTTGTCTGAGGTATCATTGGTAAATATATTTTCCCATACAATTGGTTCCCTTTTCATTTTACTGATGTTTTCTTTAGCCATGCAGAAGCTTCTTATTTTGATGAAGTCCCATTTGTTTATTCTTTCCTTTATGTCCCTTGCTCTAGGGGATGTATCAGTGAAAATATTGCTACATGGAATATCTGAGATGTTCCTGCCTATGTTCTCCACTATGACTTTTATCATGTCACGACTTATATTTTAATCTTTTATCCATCTTGAGTTTATTTTTGTGTGTGATGTAAGTTGGTGGTCAAATTTCTCTTTTTTTTTTTTTGCATGTAGCTGTCCAGATCTCCCAATACCATGTGTTGAAGAGGCTATTTTTACTCCATTTTATGCTTCTGCCACCTTTGTCAAATATTAATTGGCCATAGAGACATGGGTTTATTTCTGTGATCTCTATTCTGTTCCATTGATCTGTGAGTCTGTTCTTATGCCAGTACCAGACTGCTTTGATTACAGTGACCTTATAATATAGTTTGATGTCAAGTATTGTGATCCCTCCTACTTTGATCTTCTTTCTCAAAATTGCTGAGGCTATTCAGGGTCATTTTTGGTTCCATATAAATTTTTGAAATGTTTGTTCTATATCTGTGAAATATGTCATAGGTATTTTAATAGTGATTGCATTGAATCTGTAAATTGCTTTGGGTAGCGTGGACATTTTGATAATGTTAATTATTCCAATCCATGAACATGATATATGCTTCCATTCATTTGTGTCTTCCTTAATTTCTTTCTTCCAGGTTGTGTTGTTTTTCTGAGTACAGGTCTTCTACCTCCTTTGTTAAGTTTATTCCTAGGTACTTTATTTTTCTTGTTGCTATAGTAAATGGGATTTTTTTTCCTGATTTCTGATTCTGATATTTCATTGTTGATATACAAAAAATGCCTTTGATTTCTGAATATTGACTTTGTATCCTGCTGTTTTGCCAGATTCATTTATTAGGTTGAGTAGTTTTTTGGTCGAGTCCATAGGGTTTTCTGTGTACATTATCATGTCATCTACCAGCAATGATAGTTTTACTTCCTCCTTTCCAATTTAGATGCCTTTTATTTCTTTTTCTTGTCTGATTGCTGTGGCTAGAGTCCTATGCCAATATTATGTTAAATAGAAGTGGTGAAGGTGGACATCCTTGTTTTATTCTCGATCTTAGTGGGAAAACTTTTAGTTTTTACCCATTGAGTATGATGTTGGCTGTAGGTTTTTCATATATGACCTTTATTATGTCGAAGTATGCCCCCTTTATTCCCACTTTGCTTAGTGTTTTTATAATAAACGGGTGCTATGCCTTATTAAATGCTTTTTCCGCATCTATTGATATGATCATGTGGTTTTTGTCTTCCCTTTTGTTCATGTGATGTATTATGTTTATTGGTTTGCAAATATTATACCATCCTTGCATCCCTGGGATGAATCCCACTTGATCATGGTGTATGATCTTTTTAATGTATTGCTGGATGCAGTTTGCTAATACTTTGTTGAGGATTTTAGCATCTGTGTTCATCAGGGATATTGGCCTATAGTTTTCTTTCCTTGTTTTGTCTTTGTCTGGTTTTCAGATTAGGATGATGCTGGCCTCATAAAAAAAATTTGGGAGCCTTCCCTCTTCTTGGATTTTTTTTGAATAGTCTGAGAATGACAGGGGTTAGCTCTTCCTTAAATGTTTTGTAAATTTCTCCTGTGAAACCACCTGGTCCAAAGTTTTCATTACTGCTTCAATTTCGCTAGCTGTTATCAGTCTGTTTAGGCTTTCTAGATCTTCTTCATTCAGTTTTGGAAGATTACATTTTTCTAGAAATTTGTCCATTTCACCCAGGTTTTCAAATTTCTTGGCATATAGTTGTTCATAGTAATTTCTTACAATTCTTTGTATTTCTGTGGCATCAGTTATAATTTCTCCTCTTTCATTTCTGATTTTATTTATTTGCATCGCATCCTCTCCCTTTTTTTCTTGATGAGTCTGCTTAAAAGCTTGTCAATTTTGTTTGTTTTTTCAAAGAACCAGCTCCTGGATTTATTGATCCTTTGAATTGTTCTTTCAGTCTCTATAACATTCAGTTCTGCCCTGACCTTGATTATTTCCTTCCTTCTGCTTGCTCTGGGCTTTGTTTGTTGTTGTTTCTCCAGCTCTTGTAGATGTAGGGTTAGGTTGTTTATTTAAAATGTTTCTATCTTTTTTAGGTAGGCCTGTATTTGCTATGAACTTTCCTCTCAGGACTGCCTTCACCATGTCCCATACGTTTTTGACTATTCTATGTTCATTTTCATTTGTTTCCTGAAACTTTTTCATTTCTTCTTTGATCTCATTATTGACTCATTCATTGTTTAATAATAGCATGCTATTCAGTCTCCATGAGTTTGAATGTTTTTGAGTTTTTCCCTTGAGGTTGGTTTCTAGTTTTAAGCCCTTGTGGTCTGAGAGAATGCTTGATATGATTTCAGTTTTCTTAAATTTGTTGAGGCTTGTTTTGTGTCCTATCATGTATCCCATCTTTGAAAATGTTCCATGTGCATTTGAAAAGAATGTGTAGTTTGCTTCTTTGGGATGAAAGGCTTTATATATATATATATATATATATATATATATATATATATATATATATGTATCAATTAGGTACATTTGAACTAATGTGTCATTCAGTTCCACAAAATCCTTGTTGCTGTTTTGTTTGGATGATCCTCCATCGTTGTCACTGGAAATTTTTATCACAAACCACAAGTTCCTCTCTTATAACACTAGAACATTTTTTTCATTCATTTTTTTAGTGTAGTTTCATAAGTCCCACAATGTAATCATACACTATACATTAAACTGATTATAAAAGTCTTGTTCACAATCCAGCCAGTGTGGCTCAGTTGGTTGGGTGTCGTCCCACAAACCAAAATGTCAGGGGTTCGATTCTCAGTCAGGGCACATGCTTGGGTTGTATGTTCTGCCCCCAGTAAAGGCACATAGAGAAGGCACCCAATCAGTGTTTCTCTCTCACATCAATATTCCTCTCCCTCTCTTTCTCCCTCTCCTCCCCTCTCTCTAAAATTAAGAAAAAAAGAAAAAGTCTTGTTTACCACAACAAATAATGCTAGCAATTGTGACATAACATTCTCTGCAAGGATTACATACTGAATCTTTTTAAAAATTTATTTGCGATCTTATTTAACAGATCCCTTAAGGTGACCTCTTAGAAGCATTCTACACTAGCAGTGATTCCTGCTGGTTCAAGACAAAATATACTCCCAAAACAGTACCTTATGATTCAATAAAGGAATTAAGGGAACACACCATAATAGAAAGGAGCTAGTAAATCTTAACTGTAAAACAACTTCCACTCCAGTATTCAAGAATAGTGGGAGGGAACATCTTATATTTAGAAATCTACTACAACTTTATTTCCTTTTAACCTTTTGATTTAAAATAAAGAAACCTTTTTTTTTCTTTAGGCCAATATTATGATTAGAAAAGAAAAGTAAATCATAGGAGTATGTGGAGTTAAGAACTGACCAAATGTGATTGGATTAACCTATAACTTTCCTGTTGTCAGGTCATAAGAGGTTTTGAAAGATATATTTTTATGGTGAGTTAGGAGTGTGTGTGTGTGTGTGTGTCTGTGTGTGCGTGTAATGCCATAATTATGGGTCAGTCTCTTGTAACTAGAAAGTTGCAAGGGGGAAATTCCAGTCAACAATGCAGTACAGGTAAATGCAGTACTCAAATACTCCCACAACCACATCAAAATTACAACTAAACTATAGAACAACCATTATTCAGAACCTCCTAAAACTAGCTGAATGGAAGTCCTACAGCTAGGGATTTAAAGAAGCCGCATCGAGACATAGTTGGGGTGGAGATGCAGAATGAGCCTGTCTCACACCCACATGTGGCAGATAAAAACAAGAAGGATGTCTTGACTGTGGAGATGCCCCCTAAGGATCAAGGGGTCTCAGCCCCACACCAGACCTTGAAGCTCAGGGTTCCAGTGACAGGAGGAGAAGTCCCTATAGCTTCTGGCTATAAAAACCAGTGGGAATTGAGGCTCAGTGAGAGTCCCAGGTACTTCTCTTAAAGAGCCTGCGTAAGGACTTGACTTGTATGCACTCCCTCTGAGTTTAAGCACTGAGGCAGCTGCTTGAAAGGCACCAGGGATGTACAGGGAGGAACCAAATTGTCTGGCATCAGGGCAAAAGCTGGGGGGGGGGGGCAAGTTTCTTCCAGACAGAAGTGCTGGTGGAAGCCATTATTTTTCTGATGAGCCCTTCTCCCCACTGAGCTAGAAGGCAGGTACCATATCTAAGTCTCCATTAACCTGGCTATCACTGTTTGCCCAATCCTGGTGATTCTCTGAGGCTACACCCCACCCAATTTACGGACCCACCCAAGCCATTCCCAGTGGCTTTTTCATACAAATGGCCACTCTTGCCTCATGCTTCAGACTTTCCTAAAATCTCCCAAACAAGCAGCATCTGGCCTCTGTGTACCGTGTACATCTGGCTCAATGGCCCCAAGCCAGGCAGTAGCAGGAACTGACCTTAGTTTGCATCTTGACCTCTCCAGGATACCTCAGAGCCCAGCTCACATAGCAGCCATCTGCAAATAACTCTATAGCCTGTTCCAGGTGGCCCCAGGCAGGGCACAAGTAGAGGCTAACCTCGTACCTCTAGGAGGCCCCAGAGCCCATTCACCCAGTGGACACTTCAGACCACAGCGGGTTACAACCCTGCCATCTCCACAAGGAACACACTCAAGGGGCGGACCTGGTGAGCAACGAAGCCCCACCAAAGCAAGTCCTCCATAGGGTCAGCTCCTGTATAGCAGCTGCTCCACTAGTCACAGCTAGTCCTCGCAGCCAATTGGCCTTGGGGATCAATCCCTCCCAGCGATACCAACAGCACTCAAGGCTCAACTACAACAGACACTGCACACAGCTCACACCAGGGCACACCTGGAGCACCCAGCCTGGGTAACTAGGCAGGCTGCACCACTGGGCCCTACAGGACACTTACTACACAAGGCCACTCTGCCAGTCTGGGAGATGTAGCAGCTCTACCTAATTACATAAAAACAAACATAGGGAAGCAGGCAAAATACAGAGACAAAAAGTATAGGTCCCAAATGAAAGAACGGGGGAAATCTCCAAAAAAAGAACTAAATGAAATGGAGGCAAGCAAACTACCAGATACAGAGTTTAAAACAATGGTTATAAGGATGCTCAAGGAACTTAGTGAGAACTTAAAGGAGCTTTGTGAGAACTTCAACAGACTGAAAAAGGACATAGAAACTTTAAAAAAGAATGAGTAAGAAATGAAGGATATACTAAGTGAAATGGAGAATGATTTATAAGGAATCAACAGTAGAGGAGATGAAGCCAAGAATAAAATCAAAAATTTGGAATTTGAGGAAGCATAAAATACCCAATCAGAACACCAAAGAACAAAAAGAATGCCAGAAAAAAAATGAGGCTGGAGTAAGGAGCCTCTGGGACAGTTTTAAGCATTACAACATTCACATCATGGTGGTGCTGGAAAGAGAAAGAAATTGGAAACCTCTTTGAAAAAATAATAACAGAAAACTTTCCTAACTTGATGGAGGAAAAAGACACACAAGTCTAGGAAGCACAAAGAGTTCCAAACGAGGTGAAGCCGAAGAGGTCCACACCAAGACACATCACAATTAAAATGCAAAAAGTTTAAGACAAAGAATCTTAAAAGCAGCAAGAGAAAAGCAGTTAGTTACCTACAAAGGAGCTCCTGTAAGACTGTCAGCTGATTTCTCTACGGAAACTTTTCAGGCCAAAAGGGAGTGGCAAGAAATATTCAAATGTAATACACAGATTATGTATTGTAGAATGGTATACCTGAAACCTATATAATTTTATTAGCCAGTGTCACTCCAGTATAGTCAATAAAAAAGGAAAAAATATTCAAAGCAGTGAAAAGCAAGGACTTACAAACAAGGTTTACTCTACCCAGCAAAACTGTCATTTAAAATTGAAAGACAGATAAAGAGCTTTCCAGACAAGGAAAAGGTAAAGGAGTTCATCACCAACAAGCCAGTATTACATGAAATGTTAAAGGGTCATCTTTAAGAAGAAGGGAAATAAAGATCAAAAATATGGACAATAAAATGACAATAAATACATATCCATCAATAACTGCTTCTAAAAATCAAAATAAACAAGGAGAGCAGAAACAGCCTTATAGATACAAAGAACAATTGGACGGTTGCCAGATGGGAGTAGGGGTTGGGAAAATGGGTGAAAAAGGTGAAGGGATTAAGAAGTACAAATTCATAGTTACAGAATAGTCACAGGTAGTAAAGTACATCATAGGGCATATAGTCAATGATATTGTAATAACTACATTTATATGGTGTCAGATGGGTACTAGATTTATTGGGATGATCAGTCAGTAAGTTATATAATATCTAATCACTGGGGTGTACACCTGAAACTAATTTAATGTTGTATGTCAACTGTAATTGAAAAATAAAAAATTATTTTTAAAAGTTGCACGTGATGGAGAGCAAGCAGATTGGTTTAAGCGGATTGTTAATAGAAAACAAGTTGAATTTGTGTGTGATCTTGATGGCAGAAGACATCAAAGTGGCTTGGTACACTGAGCAGTTTATTTATAAAAGTGTGCAGGTTCTCAGTTTTTCAACATTAAATATACAGTTTACATATTTATATATGTTTCAGGCTACAGTATTGGAATTTTGAAGACATGAAAACATCAGATGAACCAACCTGCAACATCTTGGATTCAGATTGGAAGATGAAGAGAAAATTTAAAGAATGTGGCCTCTAAAGGCGGGTAGTACCTGGAAATATTAACCGACTCACATTGTAAAAATGAGACCGATTTCTAAACAGTAGAGATTATTTTAGTCCAACATCAAGGTTCAAGACAACATGTTGAACTAAAAACTTTGCACTCCTCCCCTCCCCCACTCCAGACAGGTACCAGCATTGGTAAATATGGTTTTCCTTAGTCAGAAGCACTCCTTTTTACCCATGTAGATCATTCTTAGGAATTAAAAATTGGTTATTTAATGTAGATTATAATGGAAAACTGATTTTTTCCACAATGGCAGATTTCAAGGACTTGGTTCCAAACTGAGCCGAAGCGTCCCAGTGCATTTTGTAGTCTGGGAACAACTATGCTGCATTGGCCATTTTTGAAGGCCATCATGCCCTGTAATATAAGGATATCATCTTATTGCTGATATCTTTGGAGAGTCCCAAGCAGATACAGAAAATGAATGGAGGCAAGGAGTGTGACGGAGGGGACAAGGATGGAGGTCTTCCAGCTATACAAGTTCCTGTGGGTTGGCAGCGCCGTGTTGATCAAAATGGAGTTCATTATGTCAGGTGAGCCCTTATTATTATCGGTGTACCTCCAAGTTTGTAGTCCTAAACTTAGGGAGGCAGAGTCTGTTCCTCTGAGGGAACAAAATATTGTGACTGACAGCACCTCAAATAAATTTGAATAAATGAACTTAGTGCTAAAAATATTCACATGATTTTAATCTGTACTATTTTGCAATGTAAATTGCCTTAGGTTACAAAGGAGAATTTTTACGCATTACTTGTGTTTATATAACATGTCATTCTGCTTATCTCTGTAATAAGGATAAAGAAGAATATAAAAATTTCTAAAAGAAACATAGGTATCATTACCACATTCACGAGAGAATGTAAATACTGGAAATAGGCCTAATACCTCTTGACAGTGTTATTCTATCCTTCATGGTGCTTCAGCTGGATTTTCCAATGTAAGGTTAATGTTTTCATCTACAGTCAGTTTTAATTATTAGACTCCTTAATGCCTAATATTACATTAAAATTTCCCAGTTTTTTTCTGCACAGTTTTTGAACTACACCTTTGCATATTACAGTAAAAAAAGAAAAAGTCATGATGAAAATGGCTCCTCATCTTTCATATAAAAACCAAACAAATTAAATGCAGATGCCTGCTTTTTTAAATTTTGAAGGCAGATATCTCTTATAGAACAAGTTTAATGGAATAACTAAACTGTTGGCAAGAATTTTTAGTCTTATTATCAAATAACTGATACCTAAGTTCCTTACATAGTAGTTTATCAATAGTATATGAAAAACTAGGATACCATAAATCTTTCTTTGTGATGTAATAAAAAACTACTAGAAACAGACTTTGAACTTCTTTAAAAATACTACATTGCATCATTATATTAATGCTGTTACTTTTAATGCAGCTATTTGTATCTCTGCTTCAATGGAATTCCCCATTTGTGCAAAGATATATTTATATGAATGAGGTATTTGCCATTATATAAACAGAAATGATTTCATGTCATAACTCAAAATTCAATTCAAATTCTGTCCTGGGTTTGTTTTATGTTAGGTATTTCTTAACAGTTGTAATTCTTTTACACGTTAGGGCTTTTTTTGTTGTTGTTGTTTATTTGTTTCTGGGAATCTCAAAGATGTGCTCTACATTAATTAGAGTGAAGGAATAAGAAAGCAGGGAATGCAGAGCTTGTCCCACGGTGGATGAGATGGACACCTGGGGTCACTTTCTCAAAGTGTTCCTACTGCCAGTGCTGTTAACACACTCCCGGAAATACTTTGTTATTAATGTAATATAGCAAGGTATGAGTGTTATGGCTTATATTTATGATTGTTCTAGTCTATAAGGAGCAATATGTGGTCATCTTAGAGCAAATGACGCTAAGATCTTGATAATCTAATTTTTTTTACTTCATCTTCATTCCAGTGAAAGACATTTCAGCTTTCTGGATTGTTGAAAACTAAGTTAAACCACATTAAGTCTAGGAATCTGTCAGTTATCTTTTTCATGATTTTCCAGACATAATTATACTTTGCTCTGTATTAGTGTGAGGTAACATAAGTTCTCGAAATCCAAGTCTGTACACTAAGAAGTCTTTCGACAACTAACTCTGCCAGATAAGGTAAAACACCTTCAGATACATTTAGCCAGTGTGGGTTTGATCTGTTTGTATACAACTGGTGAAATTACTGATTGAACACATACAGGGGGCTAGCCCTGCTTCTATAGCCCCCTTCTCAGTGGGCAGTTGGCTTGTAATTGTTAGGTTTGTCTCCAGCTGCTCCTGCCTCAGGGAGGCATTGAGGCCACACAGCGAATTTCCCACCTGCTTCCAATCTCCTAAGCCTCACCATTGCCGTAAGACTTGTAACTATTTTTTATGTTAATTATTACTCCCAAAAGTTAATTAAAGAGGTACAACTAAAGAAAAGAACTGAACTGACTGACTGAGAGGAAGTGTTTTTAAAGTGTCTAGAGTGCTCTAATAGAATTTAGGAATTCTTGTCTTCAGTTTTAATTTTCCAGTTAAATTCCCCTGGGATTCAGTCCGGACACTTTCTTTAACTGTGAAATGTTAGGCGATTTCTTGTCACAAAACTCATGAACTTTTCAAGCAACTATTTGGTGATCTTATTTTATTTACGTTAGTAGACCTCCAAAACATCTGCCCCTTACCACTGGAATGGAACTCAAGTCCGTAATATGGAAATTATTATTTTTCACAGATCACTTAAAAAAATTTGTTAGCCTAGGTAAATGAATGAGTGAATTGACTAAGTCGAGGGTTTTAATTGAGATTTTCTACATTGCATAAGTCACTTGCATGATTGTCCATAAGTAAAATATGAATTGTATTTTAAAGCTGGTTCATTTATAGATGCAAACTACCTGTAGTAGAATAGTCTACCCCTAGTAGTGTAATTCTTTGTATTCTTTCTGGTCAAATCCAAATTTGATCAGAAAGCTTAACTGAAGGTTTTGATAAATAATCATAAATAAAATATGCTCTTGAATGAAAAGTGTATAGTAGTTTTCAAGGTTGTAAAATCAATATTTTAATAGTAAACATCCTAAAATGCAAATTATCAATTTAAAACTAAACTTCATTATAAATAAAAATTGAATAAAATAAAAATAAAAGGAAAGAGTAATAGCTTGAGAATACTACCCATTTACCAGCCAGAAGACCCATCAGGCGCCTTTCTGCCACCAAAACTCTGTTTCCTCAAGAGTCCCCTCATCTTTTGTCAGGGCTGCCTGGCTCCCCTCTCCCCTTGTCGGTACGGTTCGGCTCTTCAGTGGAATTGGAGTTGAGCCACAGAGATCTATCTTCAAAGAAACATGGATGAGGGAGAAAAAAAAAGAAAACTATTTTTACATAGGGGCAACTTGGTTCTAGTCTCCAAGATTAAAGGAAAGAACTTGCTAGCTCCAGCTTTTGTACACTTAGTGACTTTCTGGTTTGACCTCCAATGTGTTCCTAAATTTCAGTTTTTCTTCAAACAGCTTTAAAAGTACATCTTCTGGTTTAAAATGATAATGATTACTTTCATGTAGTTTTCTTGTTCCTTTCTTGCTTGCTTCTGTCGTCTTTTCTTAAGAATAGCATTTTCCCCAATCTAGTCCATTTTTGGTTTTCAGAATACTTTTATTTAATTTTCTATGAAGATCTGTATTTTTCTGAGAAATATTTTGGTTCAAAAGAAAGAGTGATAATACTGAAAGGCTATAATTTAGTAGCTAACATAATATTGACAAAGAAAAAGCTTTTCCTTAGTAGGAAAATATTATCCTGTGAAGGAAGACAGACTATAAATTATGCCTTTTTTCACATAATATGTACAGTCAGAATTATTTCCTGATGTTTTTTTAAATTATTTTTACAGTCCCAGTGGGTCTTTGTTATCTTGCTTGGAGCAGGTTAAAACATACCTGCTTACTGACGGAACATGCAAGTGTGGCTTGGAATGTCCTCTTATTCTTCCCAAGGTAACCATTTCACAACAGATCTCTCAGCAGTTTTTTATTTTTTAGGTGTTTTGTATATTTGCTTTTCTCATTTGACATTTCATTTTCTATCACTTCTCCAGTCACATATGCATTTTAAAATCCAATTAGATATCTTTTGCATGCATTTTGGAATGCTTAGTGATTGTGGAAAATAGTTCAAATCCTGAAGTCATTTTTAAATATTTTATATTAAATATTTTATTAAAATCTCTTTTGCCCATTTTATTAGAGCTGTACCTATGTTCACCATTTAGTAGTGCAGTATTTTCTTTCCCTACTATAACTGTTCAATCTGCAGTGATAAATCTGCCACCAATGTTACTAAAATCACAGAGCTAAAATGTGAAACCGTTTTACTGCTTTGCAAGGTAGAAGGTAAAAATTTTTTTAAATGATAAAGTATTACTTCTATAGAATAGATCATTGTTCTCTGAGTATCTATTATAGTACCAATTTTGGAACTAGAATTAATAGACACCTTTTTTCTTCCCATTTGTGTGTCACATCATTCTAAAAAAAAATAATTTGAAATGTCTCATAAGTATATACACAATAAATAGTATTTTTTTAAATAGAGAAACAGATTTTTAATAGCTGAAAAGGTAATGTTAATATAGTAATAAAATAAATCCAAAGAAAAAGTTCGCATGTAGAAATGTCAGCTTGTGGATTTTAAATTGAACTTCATCTATTTTTGTACTATTCTAATATCAGGAAATATCTATAGTTGGCAACATTATCAGATAGTATATCTTTGCATATATTTATCTTGGCTAGCTTAAAATTAGGATAATTTTAATGGCACTTACTGTGCCACTAAAAACCATGAGTTCAGCAAAAGTATTTATCAAGTTATATAAAATTGCTTTTCTTAAATTTAAAAACTTGAGAAAATTTTATTTAGATTTATGGCTTAATCTATGTAAAGAAATTTTTAAACAAAGGATCCTTTTATTTAATGCTTTTACAACATACTCTAAACAAAGGCTGTCCTTTTCCAGGTGTTTAATTTTGATCCTGGAGCTGCTGTGAAACAAAGAACTGCAGAAGATGTGAAAGCAGATGAAGATGTCACAAAGCTATGCATACATAAAAGAAAAATCATTGCAGTGGCCACACTTCATAAAAGCATGGAAGCCCCACATCCTTCTCTGGTGCTCACCAGTCCCGGAGGAGGAACAAGTATGTAATATGGTGAAGGGTTTAGGAATTTTCCTCCCCACTCCTCTCCTAGAGGAACCATGAGAAACCACTTTGCCAAGCATTTTCCAAGTCCACTTTTCAAACATGCACATTACTTTTAAAAGTTATAAATGTTTTGTCATTTTATTACAAATAGCAAATTCATTCTGAAAAATTCTCATGAATTTGTTTTCCAAAATTTCTTATCCAGATCATCTAGTTAAACAATTAACGCTGATCAGACTTAACACTGATCAGCACATATAAACATTATGCAAGGAGAGCTGAACTAATGAAAAGAAAGTGCTACAGATTTTTAGGAAACAGATGTAGACTTTATCAAAGTGTGTGGTATCAAAGCCTCGAATCAACTAGCAATATTTTCAAGAACTAGAAGTATTATTTTTTCTGTCATTTAACAGCTAGTTATTGAGCACCTACTAACAGATCTTACCTTGTTGGGAACTTTTTACACCCCACCGCCCAACATACTTGTAGGCATGCCTGCATGCTTTCACTTTCTAAAAAAATTCAAAGATGCAGAAAAACTGCATAAACAGTTCATTGAATACAATGTAACTTCCATCTAGATTCACCAATTAACAATTTTGTTGCAGAAGTTGTGGATTTTGTAAAAATTGACCCATAAATAGTTCAACACACAAGGATATGCTCCTCATTAACCAAAATCTATCGCATTCAGGAAATTTAACACTGATAACATATTATCTAATATGTAGTCTGTATTCAGATTTCTCCAGTTATCCTAATAATTTCTTATGGTTATTTTTAATCTAGTTCTTTTTTAATCCAGGATGCAATCAGAGATTGTGCGCTGCATTTAGTTCTTACATTTCTCTAATAACCTTCATCATTTTCCCAGCGTTTTTCATTCTTTCCTGGCATTGACATTTAGGAAGAGTCCAGGTCAGGGTTATAGGATGTTCTTCAGTTTGGATTTTCCTGATTGTGTCCTCATATGTGTATTCGGGTTAAACACTTTTTTGCTAGGAATACTGCATAAGTGATGTTATGTCCTCCTCAGGAAGCACATATGCCAGTTTATCCCAAATTGATGACATTGTTTGATTGCTTGATTATAGTTATATCCATCTGATTACTCCATTGTTAAGACACCCTTTCCCTTTACAATTAATATGTAATCTGTAGAATCAGACTGAAGAATTTCTTTCTGTAAGGGCTAGAGTATTAACTCTAAAATATTACAATCTACTTAACACTTGAATAATAATTCAGAATAAAATATGGCTAAGCGCCAAAGCATTTGTTTATGAAAGAGAAGTGATGTTGTTCTGAAGAACCCTGAAAAAATAGAGTGATGAGTGTAACCTGTGGTGATCAGAGAAAGCAGATTTGAACCAACCTAGAAAATGGTAGGATTTAGACATGTGAGAGAAATAAGAAAATTCTAGTCCAGAATGAGTAGAAGCCAATATGGGGGAACTAATCTGACTTGAGGGGAAGATTAAGCGTGTGTAGGTAAACTGGGGGCCAATTACGGACTTAACATACAAAGAGGAACAGTTGCGATGTCACATAGGTGAAGATTTACACTCAAAACTTACGTGAAGAGGGCAGGGATAGACAAACTTAGCAGCTATTAGATAGCTCCTTTCCAATAACTCACTAACCTTTAAACTTTAACAGGAATGATCAGAAAAAATTGCTCCACTAAGGTATGTAAAAAAAGAAATTCTTATAAGGGATTTTTCTTTTTCTTTTAATGAGCTAGATTTTTTAAATTAAAAGATATTGCAATAGTTTAAAGATATTTAATAATAATGAATTATTTTATACCAATATCTTGTCACCTTGATGTAACTACGTTTCCATTTTTGCATATACTCATATCTACTACTGCTCTCATATCATATTATATCAAACAGGTTTACCTCTTTCTACAGAGTCTGCCTTGTTGTGCTTTTAATGAACTTAACAGAGTCTTGATTTGGGCTTTTGTCATGCCCTATACATAAAAATTTCATTATTCAAAATAAAGGTAAATATTTAACTGGTACAGGTATAAGATGTATATCTCTATCCCCTTTTAAACTGGTATACATTATTGGGTTAATTGCTACTGTTTTACTAGCTTCAGATATAGCATTTATTTCAGTTTTCTTATTTTAAACTGTTATCATAAGATTGAACTTTAATTAAATGTTAAGAAGACACATATAGTAGTTTTCACCTCTAATATACATAAACATATATTTAGTTTCTGCTTATTCTTTTGAAAGGTCTCCATGAAAGCCCTTGATAGGCACCTAACATTTATATTTATCAACTGTTGCAACACATGAGTTCCTAACCCTAACATAACCTCAGCATGACTTTTGTTTGTTTATATAGTATTCCTGTTATTTTAAAGAAGGTAACTGTTTTTCCCCAGGTATGGGAGAAATCCTTTTAAAACCACAGCTATTTTCTAAATTCTGTTGAATATAAAAAAAATGCCACTGCCTACATTTTTAATCATTTCACTGTAAATATATAAATACCCAAGAAAAGGCACAAGTCTCTAGTTCAGTTACTGAAGAGGATACAGTCAATCCTGTAACAGGGCTAATACAGACAACTGTGTTCTCACTACATGCCACGCATAGTACCCCAACTATGTTTCACATACATATTATTTTTTATTGCAAACTTTAAAAATCTCTTTTTAACAAGAAAATAAGTTCAGGTGAGTTTACCTGCTACAATTGTCTCCTATCACTGGTTTTCAACTTTTCATGTATTATACCCAGAAATCCCTCTGTCAAGAACCTTCACCATGCTAGAAACAGAAAGCCCACATTTCCAAAGAAAAACATATGTTCTCTTACTTCTTGAATGCACCCTGCCTAGACCTCTGTGTACCCCAAGTTGAGAACCACTGTCTTAGAAATTATTATGTGATTTGATCTGTACACCACCTAGCAGCTAGGAGAAGTATATTTATCTTAAGTTTGCAAGTATTCATTTAAGTAGATATCCTTCTGATTTCAGATGAATCCAAGTATACTTGCCAATATGTTGTAAGTCTCAGAACAGGAATGGCCAGTGTGTGGTGTGAGTGGTGTCACTCACGCCCCCCGTGCCTGTGGTAGACTCAGTGGGCTCGCTCAGAGCCCAGCAAGCTCAGCATGCTTTTCGGCACAGCCCTCTGAGCAGCCACCCCCACCCCCACAGCTGATGAGACTTGGCATATGAAGTTAATATTATTTGCTATCCCTGTTTTAAAAGGTACAGCTTTATAAAATAGTTAAACATCCTTAGGGGCTAAAAAGTTTAAGCCTCGAATTCTGACAAAACAAAGGGAAAGTTCAGTCCGATGTGCCAGCTTGCCTCTGTTGCCTGTCTTCTGTCTGACCTTCACGGGAACGGAAGGGGCTCCAGAAAGCCAGCGAGGGCACAGTGCGCACTGTGAAAAGACAGGGTCCTCAGTTAGAACCCAGTACTGAAGACTCAGCGCGCTGACTCAATTTTGCATGGGAATTCTACCTAACAAAAGAATTGTAGTCTTTTAGCTGAGTTGACTGACTAAAGCTGTTTTTACAGTAATAACTGATTAACATCAAAGAAATTGCTCTGTTACAGACTTGATGGGAAGCTAGACATGATTGCAGTATCGCTGCATTTACTGTTGTTATCCCTCCCATTATAACATATTCTGAATCCCATTCACCCAATTTATAAAAATTAAGACTCTTTTACTGTCACAGTGAAAGTGGTGGGATAAGGAAGCATTTCTTGTAGCCATCTTGAGGAGGTTTCAGTAAGAGAAACATTAATAGGGTAACAGGTTTTCTGGTGAAAACGGCAATTCATTTAAATCATGCAAGTAAATATGCCACACAGATAATAATTTTCTATTGTAACTGTGTTCCTAAAAAAATTCAAATCCAATAAGACAGTAACACCATCATTTCCATCTGGGCTGTCAATCTTGATTTTGTATATTCTAAATATTATCAGAATGGCTAATGTCAGTATGAACTGATTCAGATTTTCATCCTTTCTCAACAGATAAGAGGCACATAAGCATAATGAGCAGTTAATTGAGAACTTTGGGCCAAATAAGGGAGAATAATGTGCATTTTTTAATCAAAATTTAATGGAGAGTGCAGAATTTTTAGTTGCATAGAGGCATAGCTTCTATTTGCAAATTTCTATTTCCAGATGCTCTCCCTTTACTCATTTCCTCCTTTCGCTCCTTCCCCACAACACCCCCCTCCCCCACCAAATACAAAAGAATTTACATCCCTTAACAGATTTTCTCTCCCTCTCTCTCTCTCAATCTCTCTCTCTCTCTCTCACATCAGATGCAACTCCAGTAGTACCTTCACGGGCAGCAACTCCAAGATCCATAAGAAATAAGCCTCATGAAGGAATTACAAATTCTGTAATGCCTGAATGTAAGAATCCTTTCAAGTTAATGATTGGATCATCAAATGCCATGGGAAGGCTATATGTACAAGAACTGCCTGGAAGCCAGCAACAAGAACTCCACCCTGTCTACCCCCGGCAAAGACTGGGCAGTAGTGAGCACGGACAGAAGTCTCCATTCCGTGGCAGCCACGGAGGCCTGCCCAGCCCAGCATCGTCAGGATCCCAGATTTATGGAGATGGCTCAATCTCCCCAAGGACTGACCCACTTGGAAGCCCCGATGTTTTCACAAGAAATAATCCTGGTTTTCATGGAGCTCCCAATTCTAGTCCTATTCACCTGAATAGGACTCCTCTTTCTCCACCTTCAGTAATGCTACATGGTTCTCCTGTACAGTCATCCTGTGCAATGGCTGGAAGGACTAATATACCTCTTTCCCCAACCTTGACTACAAAGAGTCCAGTAATGAAAAAACCAATGTGTAATTTTTCAGCTAATATGGAAATACCACGAGCAATGTTCCACCACAAACCACCCCAAGGCCCACCTCCCCCTCCACCTTCTTGTGCTCTTCAGAAAAAGCCATTAACATCTGAGAAAGATCCACTTGGCATTCTTGACCCTATTCCTAGTAAACCGGTGAATCAGAACCCGGTTATCATTAATCCATCCAGTTTCCATTCAAATGTCCACTCTCAGGTACCTGTGATGAATGTAAGCATGCCTCCTGCTGTTGTTCCTTTGCCAAGTAATCTCCCTTTGCCAACCGTAAAACCTGGTCACATGAATCATGGGAGTCATGTACAAAGAGTTCAACATTCAGCTTCAACCTCCCTGTCCCCTTCTCCAGTGACATCCCCAGTGCACATGATGGGGGCTGGAATTGGAAGGATTGAGGCATCGCCCCAAAGATCACGCTCATCTTCCACATCATCAGATCACGGAAATTTCATGATGCCACCTCTAGGACCCCAAGCCACTTGCAGTGGTATCAAGGTTCCACCCAGGTCACCAAGGTCAACAATAGGGTCCCCAAGGCCATCAATGCCATCAAGCCCTTCTACCAAGTCCGATGGACATCATCAGTACAAGGATATCCCTAACCCATTAATTGCTGGAATGAGTAATGTACTAAACACCCCAAGCAGTGCAGCTTTTCCTACTGCATCTGCCGGAAGTGGTTCTGTAAAGAGTCAGCCTGGTTTGCTGGGAATGCCTTTAAATCAGATCTTGAACCAGCACAATGCTGCCTCCTTTCCAGCAAGTAGTTTACTCTCAGCAGCAGCCAAAGCACAGCTAGCAAATCAAAACAAACTTGCTAGTAACAACAGTAGCAGCAGTAGCAATTCTGGAGCTGTTGCTGGCAGTGGCAACACTGAAGGACATAGCACTTTAAACACCATGTTCCCGCCTACTGCCAACATGCTTCTCCCAACAGGTGAAGGGCAAAGTGGTCGCGCAGCACTAAGAGATAAGCTGATGTCTCAGCAAAAAGACTCATTGCGGAAAAGAAAACAGCCACCTACCACAGTTTTGAGTTTGCTCAGACAGTCTCAAATGGATAGTTCTTCAGTTCCTAAACCTGGACCCGACTTGCTAAGGAAGCAAGGTCAGGGTTCTTTTCCCATCAGTTCAATGTCTCAGTTACTACAGTCTATGAGTTGTCAAAGCTCTCACTTGAGTAGCAATAGTACCCCGGGTTGTGGGGGCTCAAATACTGCTTTGCCTTGCTCTGCTAACCAGCTGCATTTTACAGATCCCAGTATGAACTCCAGTGTTCTTCAGAATTCATTGACACAGAACATACCTTTAAGAGGGGAAGCCGTGCACTGCCATAATGCAAACACTAACTTCGTTCACAGTAACAGTTCAGTCCCAAACCACCATCTTGCAGGTTTAATAAATCAGATTCAGGCTAGCGGGAACTGTGGGATGCTCAGTCAGTCGGGCATGGCTTTAGGAAATTCATTACATCCCAATCCACCTCAGTCAAGAATTTCAACGCCCTCTACTCCAGTGATACCAAACAGCGTTGTTAGCAGCTATAATCAAACAAGTTCTGAAGCAGGTATGGTTTTATTAGAAAAAAGTACCCAGAGGTACTAAACTTTTCTACGTTTTTTAAAATTTGTACCAAAATATTTATTATAAGAAATGATCTTTTCCCCATTGTGAAATTCTCATCACTTATTTAGTATTTATAATTTTATTTACAGAATGCTAGGGATTTGTCTATTAGGAAAAAAAAAACAAAAAACAGCCAAGGGGATTCCATGTGTTTCTGTTATTTGTTGTCAATCTGTGTCATTTTGAATATCATTCAACTTACAGTTGGTCACATAACCGTTGGACTGTAAACTACAGAAGAAGCCATAGAAGGCAGGGCGTGCTGGTTCATGAGCCATGTACTCGGTCAATGCCAATGTGAAAGCTGTTCCCCTAGCTTTTGTTTGTATTCAGGTAAATGAAGCTCATCTTGGAAGACCCAAAAAGGCAAAAATAAATGGATTTTCTATTCTTGCTGCTGACCAGAAATAGGTGAATGGATAGGAAAAGGTAACTAGAAGTTGTATGAAGTAGAAAGCTGTCTTCTAATGTGTTTTCTTATCCTAGTTTGCTATCCTTTATTATTATTTGTTGAAGAAAATTAAAACATGGACATTGACTACTCCCTTTTTAAAAAGGGTAATAATTTAAGTTTTCTAATAAAAAAAGGCTTGAAAACCTGATTTCCAGAATTTTTGATCTTGAAATTGTTTTTTACAGTTTTCTTGTAGGACTAAACCATTATTTTTAGCATTGACATTTAAGGTTTTGAACCCAAATTTATTGTAACTCTTCATCCACTATTAATGAAGACAAATTTATTTAAAAACAGACACATTAGAAAGAACTGTATTTCGTGCAATAGAATCCTCAGAAACTTTGTTAAAAACTGTAAAGAGGCACTAAAGAGGGAAACTCATCGAGACATCCAAAAATTTTACCATGAAAACAGTAAAATATCCAAAACACAGCACTAATGATTTGGGAGATTTGTGGGAAATGACAGGGAGGAAATAAAAGGTGACTGTAGAGACAATATTGTTCAGATATGAAAATAGTAGGCTTTAAAACCCAGAGTGCCACTGGCAACGAGAAAACCGCCGATGCTTTGAGTAATAAACTGTTGTGCAGGCGTGTGCAGACTCTATTGATTGGACCGCCTTGCTGGAGAAGCGTTATAACCTAGTTCTCTTTGTTGCTGAGAGTAAAATCAAGTGTTCTTCCCCCTGGGGTCACTACTTACACTTGCCATCCTCCACAACCTGTGTTGTGTGTTATGTTCCGTTGTCAGTATTTAATGAAGAACTAGTCATTGCCCTCTTGTGTTAAAAAGAATATAAGGTGGAGAAGATAATTGAAATCATTAGTGCCTTCTTGATATTCTTAGTCTAAGGAATCTTATGAAAATATGTTTTGTGTTTAAAAGGATCCTTTTTCCAAATGACCTTCCACCTTTTCAATGATTCATATTCCTTTTTAGATAATTCCACACAAACGAAAATTTAATCTAATGCATTTAGCAGATTAAAGTTATATGAAATAAGCAACTGCTTAAAAATGCACAATATTTATTAAGCGTACCTTCAATTATTTTGATGAGACATTGTTAGTCTTGTTGTATTATATCTTTACATTTTGATACTCCTTACCTCAACTTACTTTGTTTCAGGTCTCAGTTCATACTGAAAAGTGTATGCATTTTATTAATGATGTATTCAAATTTATAATGGAAAAGACCAACATTTATATTCTTGTTCTGATTGTCAAGCTTAGACTTATTTTATATAGTCATAAGCATGTATTTTCTTGTTCCATGCATCTCTGTAAAACATTGGATCTGGATTCCCAGTGCTAAGAGTGTCAAAACACACAGGTTGAAAGTTTATTAATATAAGAAAAGTGTTGGCATATAAATAGCTAAAAGGGCAAGAATAAATGTCTAAAAATGATATGGTTGTGACTGATCATATGTAAGCTAACAGAAAGCATATGCTTGTTGAATACTTAGGCCAGTAAGAGTTTTTAAGATATTAAACTCAATAAAATTAAATACTCATTAAGATCTAATATGCAGCTGGTTATGAAAATGAGTACCTTAACTCTTTCGATGAGCTGAATATTGAAGAGGTCTCTAATGCCACTTTTCTTTTTGATATGTAGCGAATTGTGTCACTGAAGTTCTGTCATTGTAACTGCTTAGACTAAATATTTATTTACACTGACATTTATTCACCCATCAAATAAGCACCCAGGCTGATATTCAGAGTCAGACAGCAGACAGCAGTCACGATTATCTCTGTAAGTTTTGCTAGATGTTCCTAGCATACCAGGTAGAAATGAGAAGGAAAAAAACCACTTGTATTCTTAAAATGTTGCTTATAGCTATTATTGATTACATATTATATGCCAAGTGATTTACCTATATTATTTCTAATTTATGCAGTTTTCCAAAGTGTAAGGTATTATGTCCCATTTTCTAAATGAGTAAACTGAACATCAGAGAACTTCACTGCCCAAGATCATTATAACTGAATTAGGATTTGAACTCAGGTTCACCTAACTCTAAAATCCAGTTTTTTCTCAACTGCCTCAGCTCTTCAGTGGAAACCTTTAGTGGTTAAATATACTCTTCACTTTCAACATCTTAAAAACTATCCAACACATAATGAATCGAAGCACATTGGTGCGTGCTAGAAGCCACGTTTTTAAATTGTTCATGAACTTTTAGACAAAAGTCAGTTATTTTTGCCTTCTCTCTTTGGATTCTGATATCATAGTGTACAATGATTAGAATGTGTCAATGCAGATGAAATGTCCAAAATATCCAGGGAACGGCCTTTCATTTGTGAATCACATTTGGTGACCTTTATTTTGATGAATTGGTATCATCTCACTCACTCAGATGAGAATGGGTTTCCTCATGGATCACGTGTCATTAGACTTTTGAAGGAGGCAACGATGCATGTTCTGGTCTTGCCATTCCAAGCGTGATAGCACAGTGGGGTAAAAGAGGCTCACAGGTAACATGGGCCAACTCTGCTCTGGGGTGACAGAGCCCAGACAGAACGCAGGCTGCCTCCTGTTCAATCCCGTGCCTTTTTCCACTCTCTGAAGCAACAGCTCAAAACTGTTACATCAGTTAAGCCAAGGAATCACTTGCTCTGAAAATGCTTCATTTATTGGTAGGTTTTTTCTAAAACTTCTTTTAAAGAGTTTTTCTGTCATAAACAACCCAAATACAGACTTTGGGGCCTACAAATGAATCCTGTGGGACACACTCAAGTATGGGAATGGAACAGAAAAACCGTTAAAAAAAATCAGATAAAAGATATGAAATGCTTAGAAAACGTTTGTAAAACTTAAGACTACCAAAGCTTGAATAGTTCTGTTTGGTGTTTTGAAATTACCTTTCCACTGAAGCTCTCTAAACACTTGTGTTATAAAGTTTACAGCTTTCTATTAGCTTTTTGGATATCAAATTACAAGTAAAGTTTAATATTTCCACATGGCAGATCTAGAAACTGACCAGTCGGAGACTCAGTGGCATTCCTCAGGTTGTAAAGCAAAGCTCTGGGGGATCCGGCAGCCAAACCCCCAAGTCCCTGACCTCAGTGCAAACAAACTGCTAAATGCAGGTGTGTTCAGAGAGCCATCTGTAATGTACTTTGAAAGCAACTTTCAGTGTATGAAGAGAGACACATTTCAGCATGTTCTGTGGTGTTTGGTTTAGAAAGGAATCCAAAATTAACTGCCCTTGACTGGCAGATTTCATCAGGCCATGCCTCTTCTGGCCTGTGACTGCCGCCCACTTGCTGACCCCAGGACAGAAACACAAGTGCTGAGAACCCTGGCCTCCACAGGGGACTTAGCTCTGTCAGTGTCCGCATTATAGCCCACCCTTCCATGGCACTCTATTTTTTTCCAAATTTCAAAGAAAAAGGTTTAGACTACTCTGCTAACTAACTTAACTGAAGTTGGCCTTCCTCCAATATGATAAAGTCATTAAATATATAGTAACTTTTTCACTTTAAAATGCTTTTTATATTCTCTTATATTTTCCTAATAAAATAATTTAATCAGCTCTTCTAAACACATGAATATAAATCCTCTGAGGGGGGCAGAGTATGAGTTTTTACCAGAAGAGAAAATAATTCAAACGTTTATTTGCCTTAACTCTTAAAGACTGACTGAGAAGGATATAAATAAACCTACAAATAAATACATGTTTGTGGATATTTATATGTATATTTTTAAAACTCTGGAAAAGAAAGTGTTTTATTTCAGTACAAAATACATTTGATTGAAACTCGGTACAACCATTGATATGGTAGGTATAAGACAATGAAATAGAGACCACAAAAGAACATTTTGGGTAAAAGACTGCAAAGTAATGAGTTTGTTTTTGTTGTTGTTTTGTTCTGTGTATTTATTTATTCTCAGAACATGCCAGAAAGAAAGGGAATTGTCATTCCCTACATGTTATAGGTACAAACAAATTCATGGTATAAAAATGCTCAAGGGTGGATCATACCATATAAGTTAGATGTCTCAAAATATGGGAAGTGGCTGTAGAAATAATCTTTTGGTCTTATAACAGACTAATGTAGAGCAAGGAAAGCCAGCAGCTTTTTTGAGTCGTGACTGAATATGTCGTAGTTTCTAGTGAAAGCATTTCCACCCAAATTTGTAAATGCTTACCACATTTTATCCTATTGCACAAGGCTTCTAGGTTAAAAGTTGCCCTCTGCTCTTGTTTTTTAACCAAATACCAAAACTTTAATAAGTTATTGACTGTGTGATAATAATCTATGTATTCTTTTGGTTCAATTTTTGCAAAGTGAGCCATTTCTTCTTTGTTACCAGATATTTTTATAACAGACAATGCTTTGCTGTGTAAGAAGGTTTCCTAATATCAGGGTTACATTGCTTGTCTTGTTTATATATTCCAGACTTAATGTTTCCTTCTGTATGAAAAAGGAAGCTAAAATATGTTTGACTTTAGACATTGAGTCTGTGTGATCAAAGGTGGTAAGAGAACTCAGAGTAGGGTGATATGTTTGCTGATTCAGTGATCTATTTTGTACCTTTCAAGAAATAAGTTGTCCCAGTGTGCAAATTGGGAGAACTTTATTCCATTGCAATACACTAAGCTCACTTAGAAAGCCACCAGAAATCCTTCAGTTCTCCAGGAGATGCCTAAGTTATTATTTACTAAAATTGAGTGGTCTGAAAACTGAAGCAGCTTCTAAAAGTACCCAAATTATAGGCAGTAATGTTAACTACAAAAATTGACTCACTAAAAATAACGATTAAAAATATTCCTACGGTGTCTTCAGAACAGATTTCATTCCCATGTGTGTGTGGCATTAAATGAATCAAGTTGTAAAGCGCTTCTATGAGCTTATATCAGGCAACATTAATGCCAAACAGAGTAAAAATTGTTTCCTAATAAATAAGCTTCTTGCAAATTCGAAGTAATAACTCAACTGTTTACAGATTAATAATGGAATTAGATGACAGAATACCGAAGGAGTTGCTGAGATACTCCCCCGGATAGAGCTAGTCCAGGGAGGTTCGAAATATCCATCGGAGACTCATGGGCGCACGTCTAAGAGAGCGTCGCAGACGCCCTAGAGCTGGACCCCGTGCCGCACAGCTCCGTGGGGGCGCCTCTCACCACAGTCTGAGAAATACACTTCCTGGAGCACAGCTCCAGGAACCATCCCCCACAGAGTCGAGCAGCTCAGAGACCTGATCCCAAAGCAGTGTTTTTCTAACTTTTTCTTTTTACTTCTTCCTACAGTAAAAAAAATGAATTTGCCCTACAATCCACTGGAGGTATATTTTTAACGTATAACAAAAGTTTCTTGAAAAAGCACTTATTACATGTGAGTCACTCTGATATTTTTCCATCCCATTCTATCTTATCCTATTTTATTGTATTTCTTTTCTTTTATAAGCAGTCATGACTCACTGAAATTCTTTTATCACCCACTAACAGAACATAACCCAGCGCTCATATATGTTAACAAGAAGCAGTTTCCACAAAATAATATGCTAGCTATGTAATGTACTCTTTTCTATTTCACTTATCAAAATATACTGGTTGGGCATACTAAATTGATTTTGCAGCCCCAAATTGGTTTAAACACTGTCTTAGACTATTCATGGGGTAATTAACTCAGCAAATATTTATTGAACGCCTCCATGCGCTAAAAACACTATTTTAGTGCTGCAGATAAAATAATATACAATGGAAAGATACAAAGTTAACTGTATTAATAATCTAGAAGTTCATGAAAATAAGGAGATAAGACTTCCAGTTGGAATACTGATAAAGCATTTTAACTGTTACTCTAGCACATTCATACAATAGAATGCAAGAGACTCATTAATTCCTTCGCCCTCTTCTAAGTGCTTTGGTTTTGAGTCCCGCCCTCTGTTCTTTGTGGAGAACTTAATGGTCCTAACTTATGATGGTCTGATTTAGGATTTTTGGGCTTCACAATAGTGCAAACACGATATGCATTCAGTAGACAGTGTGGTTCAAATTTTGAATTTTGGTTTTTCCTTAGGCTAGCAATAGGCAGTGTGGTGCCCTCTCGTGGCACTGGGCAGCAGGTGGCAGGGAGCCGCAGCCCCAGTCAGCCATGTGAGCAGGAGGGTAGACGGCCAGTATGCTCTGTTGGCGGCATTTTCTGGGTACTGTATTCAATAAATTACATGAGATATTCAACATTCTATTATAAAATAGGCTTTGTGTGAGATTATTTTGACCAACTATGGGCTAATCTAAGTGTTCTGAACGTGTTTACATAGGTTAGGCTAAGCTGTGATGTTTTGGTAGGTTGTATTAAATGCATTTTTGATTTATGGTATTTTCAACTTAAAATGGATTTATTGGTATGTAACCCCATTGTAAGCTGAGGAACATCTGTAGTTCCTAGGGCTTCCCGCTGATTTCTGCTAAAAAGGTGCTAGGAATTTATATCGCAATACAAACCACAAGGATAGAAATTAATATATTTTTGTAAATACATATTACCATGCTGTTACTAAATCTCAGGAAAATAATGTCTTGTTGGAAGACATAGACTTCTCATAAAAGTTATTTTTCAATTTTTAAATCAGTCCTTTAAGTATAGAGGAGAAAACTTTACTATTTCCATTGGATTGAAAAATGCATTATATTCATTAGACTAACTAGGGCATGATATTTTCTCTTGTCTGTAGAAACATTCATTTTATTAGAGATTGCCATTAACTATTTGCAGTTCAAGTACACTTGCCAGAGGAAATGATAAAGGTCAAATGGTGAAGGAGTTCCTTCTCTATGGCTCATTTCTTGAATTTTATGGACAAAAATTAGTAGTTGGGCATATCAATTTAGAAAAATGTTTTCTAGCATAAAGTACTATTTATTCAAAATTGGAGATACAGATTAAATTGGTATAATGACATATTACAAATAACTTATTGGTCTATTTGGTGTGAGCTTAATGTCCTCTTTTGTACACATACAAAGACATGTACAATCATATTATTAATACTTAAGATCCAGCTTTAAAAGAGCTTAGCATAATATGAACAATGACTCAAGAATGTCAGTGACCAAGAAGATAAATCTAAAGAGGTAGCTATTACCTTTGTTGTTTGAAAAGCATCTTTAAGAGGAAAATAAACTTCTCAAGAATGAAAATTAGTAGTAGTAGGAGAATAGATAACCGTAAAAACTCAGCAAAAAAATTCACCGATACTATTTCTTTATACACAGACAAATATGTATTATAAAGTATATGTGTGTGTGCAGAGTACTGTTTACACCTGGAAATGTACACCGGTGGGCAGGTCCCTTCCTCACTGGACTGGACTCAGTCTCTGACCAGGGGCCTAGGCACATGATCTCGCACCAGGACGGTTTATTTGGGTGACTTTCCAGCCTTCTCTCCTACTTCTTCAAAAGCAACAGAGACAATGAGAAAAAGAAATTGTGCCAGTTTGTGGTACTGCTGTGTGGTATGAAATAATCACTTTTTCCAATTAAAAGACTTCTCCAACTTACTTTTTCCAGGCTCCCAGCTGCCTCTTGATTATTTCTGCTAAATGGTTAATGAATAGTTTGCTTTTTCAAAAACTCTTAACTGTTCCTTTCATTAGATTAAGCATGAAACATCTTGGCTGCCAAACAAAGTCAAGGCAAGCGGGCGGGCAGGAAGGGAAAAGAGAAGAGAAAAGAAAGAAAAAGGAAAGAAGAAAAGCATTTTTCCTCGAATGCTTCAACAGACCACAAGGTTTTTATGTAGAACTGTAAAATAAGTTCACCAGAGAATGCTTAGTCAAGATTCAATGGTTCAGAAATAAGCAACCTTCAGTTTCTCTCCAGCTATAAAAATTCAGGGTCCTCTGACCCCAAGCATTAATGAGTGACCTTCAGAACTGAGGGCTTTTGTGATGGACTTCTTCCTCTGTAAGGTGATTTTAACTTCCAGGAGCACCTGGGAGCCTCCAAAAGTCACTTGGCATCTTCCAGCCACCTCCTTCCCAGTGTCTCATCTGACCTTGGACCAGAATACAGGAGAGGCAGTTATCACTTTCTCCACCAGAGGGTGGTATTCTCTCCCTCTCTCTACATACACACAGACCACACACACAGTGTCCAAGCAGATGATCTGTTTCTGGAAAACAAATGCAAGTTTTATGAACTTCTTTCATAGATTAATTCAACCAAGAATGCCAGCCATGTGTGAGAAACTGTGTTAAGTCTTGGAAATACAGAGGGAAATAAGTGGCCCTTGCCTTTAATAGGTTGGAAAGATGATTTCAAACTTCATCACCTCTTGTCTAAGGCAACATGTTTAACCACAGGTTAGAGGGCCAGGGTGTCTGGGAAAGCAGAATAAGATATTTTCAGGCATATTTATTTGTTTCGAGGGTATGTAAGACTCTATTACCCTTCACTCATTTTATTACCTCGTCTTTTTTTTTTTAATATTTTGCTTTTACTTTGAGGCCATTTCTTCCTCCTTTTCCACTCTCAAATCCCAGATCAAATTTTACCACTTGCTTAGTTTTCCCTGACACCTTCAGTTTTACAATTGCCTTCCTGTTATATACCTATTATAGCTCTTAGCTATTACAATTGCACTAGCTATATGAAAAGAGCATTCTTTCCTGGTTCATACTAAGCTCTCAATAATGTATATTTGAGAGAAGTAAAAGAGAGACAGGGAGGTTTGTGTGTTCCAGACTTTGCCTACAACGAGTTTCTGTAAGAAAGAGCAGGGTGCTGTGCGATTTTTTGTTTGGTTTTTGTGTTTGTATGATCACGTCTACCCTTTTATTCAGCAGAGTATACGTGCTTGTCCAAGTGATTTGTTGAAAATTAGAGAAAATTAAAAATAGAACTTGTTCTACATATTACCCTTACGAAGCTTACGCTCTTTGCCACCTTCTTGTTTGTAATGCAAAAATCCACCCAGAGTAACTATATTTCCTTTATTGTCATTTCTCAAGAATATTTAGATGGAGAGCTCTTAGAGTAATGTCCCCAAATGGCTACATTCTTGAATCTTAAATATGGATGCTTCTCTCACAAAGATTAAAAAAATAATAACCCGTAAGGAAATCCTTCTTCTACAAAGCCTTGCCACATAAACGCCAGAATAGTTTGAAAATGTGCTTTAAGTTTAGAGGGGTGGTGAGCTGTACATTTAAATATGTCATTATTTAGCAAATAGGGGGAAAGGCCTTGGATAGTGATTACCAGTAAATGAGAGTTTTTATTCACTTGTTTAAAAATATGGTTTCCAAATGCAAATAAAGCAAAGTACCTATTTACAGAAATAGCAGCAAGATTTAAGAGGCAATGAAATGTTTAAGATGTTGATTGTTTTATTACAAATCGGAATTCTTATTTAAAGCATTATATGTAATATGCCTTCTTCAGCATTTGATATGTTGTTACCCCACTCTTTGTGAACCATAGTTATTATTTCATGATAATATCCTATAAATATTTATATATTTTCAAACAGGGTGTTTTTAAATCTCATTCTTTAAATGAAACACTGAGAGCTTTAAAAAAAAAAAACAGACATGACAGCTGAGAAAAATTACAAAGTTGTGCTGTAGAGGTCATCTGTAAGGTGTGTTGAAGACACTGGTTTATACCAGTTAGTATTAATTAGCACATCCCCACTACTAACTACATCTACTAGTGTCGTTAGTACTGATGATGATGACTCCTTTTATTTGTATAGACTTCGACATATTACAAGCCTTCACTTACCTATTTTTGATTCTCATGATAATGTTTCCTTAGGAAAAATTTAAAGGTCGGAAAGTATATGCAGTAAGATGTTCATCTCTGTGTTATATATAACAATGAAAAAATCAAAATGTAAATGCCAGACTTTTTCAGAATGTTTTACTAACATGGTCAATCCATGTGCTACGTGGTTAAATATATTAATACAGCGTCTATGTATCCAAATGGAAAAATTCTTGTTATTCTGTTACAAGAAAAGGAGAAGAATATAAAATTATATTTGTACTACTGTTATAACTATGGAAACATTTCTGTGTATTTGGACAATGCCTCAATGGTAACTTGGTCAAATATAAAATTTCTTATGATGACACAGAAAAGCAATGAAATGTTTGAGTTATTTGAGATTTTCAGTAACACTGCTATTGTTCGTCATGCCATATACATGTTCATATTTTAATATAAAATTAAATGCATATGCTTGTAATAATAAATGTTTGCCAAATGCATGTATTACATTGAAAAATGCATCTCTTTAGGGGAAAATCTTTTATGAAAAAATGATTTTAGGTTGCTTTCCAACGGAATGTGTTTCTCACCCTCCTCACCCCGCCCCTTGTGCATCCCAATCACCAGGGCAATTTTGAAGACACTACTGCCCAGGGCGTTGCGCCCCCGAGATGAGCTTTCGCCTGGTCTGGATAGGGCCAGGCATTGCTTTTTTCTTTTCTTTTCAAGTTGTCCAGGTAATTCCATCGTGCAGCTTGAATTGGGAACACTTAAAACAATTATAATAACCAAGGTTTTATAATTTTAAATATTACATTCCCAGAGTTTTCATCTTTTGCATAAATAAGACTTTCAAGACTAAAAATACTTTCTGGGTCAAGACTGGCCTGATGTAAAGAATCATGAATACAAAGTACCTTTATGCTGTCAGAGCAGCAAAGATTTAAAATAATAAAATACAGTGTTGGGAGAATGAACAATGTCGTATGCTATTTATGGAAATGTAAATTAAATGTATATTGATCAACTTCTCTGTAGGGCAGTTTGACAGTATGTATTCAAAGCTTTAAATATATGTAAACACTTTGGTTCTTGGAATTCCACTTTGAAGAAGTTAGCCTTAGAAAGGAATTGAGCATATTGACAAAGATGAGTTAATGTTTCCAAAGTGCTGCTTACAATGTAAAAGATTGTAAACAATCAAAATATCACAACTATGGCTTGACTAAATTATGGCATATTCATACATGATACTAGGAAAATAATTCTGTAATTAAATGAGTTAACATGGAAAGATACTTATATTGATAAATGAAAATAGTTATGATTCTATTTTTGTTAAAATATATAACAAATATCTGCATACATATTTATGTGCATATATAGAGAGAGAGGTGGGATAACTATACATTAAAATATTAAAATACTTAAGGGACTTTTTATTTTCTGTTCTATATGCTCATATATATTCTACTTGTTTTTTTCACTAAATGTAAGTACTAGTATTACACAAACACCCAAAACTTTTTAAAAATGAAAAATATATATTTCAAAAAGTGAAGACTTCTTATTTTTACATAACCCAAATGAATGAACAGCTGCAGGACTTCCTCCATTTTCACTTTGCCCAGCTGTGGAAAATGGGCTATTTGATAGTTACAAACAGCTATTTCTTAATATGCTAAACTTCTCCAGTATATTTATTTTCAAAGTAGATCAGGAAGTATAAAGTTAAACTTGTGTCATTAACAGATGGCATATCATCTTTGATCATAATTAATCTGATTAAAATCAGTAACGGCGAGATGTAATGAATTAATTGAAATGTCTCTCGATATATTTTTACGGGGTTGTCTTCCTTGACATCCCTAATTAATAAGTGGTGTGTTTGTTTTGTTTTGTTTTCTCACTGTAGGCAGTTCAGGACCGTCATCCTCCATTGCCATAGCTGGCACCAACCACCCTGCCATCACAAAGACAACATCTGTTCTTCAAGACGGCGTCATAGTCACCACTGCAGCTGGAAACCCACTGCAGAGTCAGCTGCCAATCGGGAGTGATTTTCCTTTTGTTGGCCAGGAGCACGCACTTCATTTTCCATCCAACAGCACTTCAAACAACCATCTTCCACACCCCTTGAACCCCAGCCTCCTCAGTTCTCTACCTATCTCTTTGCCAGTGAATCAACAGCATCTCCTAAACCAGAATCTATTAAATATCCTCCAGCCTTCAGCAGGAGAAGGCAAGTCTGAGATCAACCTCCACCCCTTAGGTTTTCTCAACCCGAATGTAAACGCTGCTTTAGCCTTTCTCTCCGGTGACGTGGATGGGCAGGTATTGCAGCCTGTTCACTTTCAGCTCTTAGCAGCCCTGCTTCAGAACCAAGCCCACGCAGCTGCCATGCTTCCCCTGCCATCTTTCAATCTGACCATCTCAGATCTTTTTCAACAGCAAAATACCCCTTTACCCTCATTAACACAGATGACAGCCCCACCAGACCATTTGCCAAGCAATCAGTCAGAGAACAGCCAAGCTGAGACCCTTTTAACCAGCCCCCTGGGGAACCCTTTACCAAGCTTTGCAGGCAGTGACACTACTTTTAACCCCCTGTTCCTCCCAGCTGTCACTGGGGCCTCAGGATTAATGGCCTTGAATCCCCAGCTGTTGGGAGGTGTCCTGAACTCGGCATCGGCCAACACCGCTAATCATCCAGAGGTTTCCATAGCAACTTCCTCCCAGGCAACCACTACCACAACCACTACATCATCAGCAGTGGCAGCACTGACTGTCTCAACACTTGGTGGGACAGCAGTGGTGTCAATGGCAGAAACATTGCTGAATATATCTAATAATGCTGGGAATACACCTGGTCCAGCTAAACTCAACAGTAACTCTGTGGTGCCACAGCTACTTAACCCTCTACTGGGGACAGGTTTGCTTGGTAAGTTAAATATTTTCACAAATTTTTACAAAAGAAACGTTTTTCTAATCTATTTTCTCCTTTTTAAAAACTCCATTTTGTCACACTATTTTTAAAAATGTTTTTGTTATGTCACAGCTTGCTTAAGGAACTAAATATAATAACACCCACACACAACCATAGTTATACAAACATGAAAATGACTTTTTTCTTTTCCCCTATTCTAGCAATGCTAAATATTTTAATTTGCTTTCTCATCTTCTAATTCTGATGCCACCTAAACCTAACCTACTCATCATTCTCTTAAGCCAAGTAGAGTCTTATTTTTTAAATAATAAAGCACAGGTACCTCTTAAAAATAACTTTTATTTGAATTTTAGTTGGTGTGGCATCACAGGGTTAGTATGAGCAGCTGCAGTGTGGATGGAAACAGTTTGAGGAGGCGTTTTTCCAGGTGATCCCTAAATAAACAGAACTAAATACTTATCCAGAAAAATAAGAAAAAAGGCATACAAACACTCAAAATTAAAGTTTGCCCAAGTTCAAGGAAAAAGCCCCCATAGCTACTGCTAGAATTCCTCAGACAGCATTGTTCTGTAAAATTTTGTGGCGTATAAACAAAACCCTTTGTGTAGGTTATACTATCAAAAAAATGTTAGAAAATAGTGTCACCTATATTCAACTGGTTGATGCAGGTAACTGTAATATAAAGAGATGGTTTCCATAAAGCGTGGAAATATTGACAGATATGCTTGATATTGTCAAGGGTATTTTCAGTGATCTAAACAGATTTTTTTTCTGTATTTATGTTTGTATATAAGTATATATATTTCCAGATTTATGGACACCGTTATAATATAGTTTAGCTCTATTTGGCATTGAAATCAGTGGAGGTAAATGATCTAAAAAGCATAATAAATATATATTTCAAGTAACAGGACAATTTCTATGGCATCATCTTAAAAATAACCAGTGTAATTTTAAAACAAGTCTATTTCCAATTTTGAATATAAATTTAGATTTTAACTAATCCTACCTGATTATATAATATTTATTTTTTTACGATCGTGGCAATGATTTCTTTTGTATTGTTAGCTTTCTTTAAAGTTTTAATTTTAGGTGACTAATCATTTTCTAAAATACATATATCCAGACCAAATCCGATTTTATTTCGTGGTAATTATTGATGATTGTGACTTGAGAACTAAATTTTGTAAATAAGACCTGATCAGAACCACCCATTTTAATCATCTGGTTAAATACTTGTGATTGCTAAAACAGTTTAGGTCTAATTTCTACCTTTAATTGTAGGTGCTTTAATAAAAGTAGTTTCAAGGAATTTTTTAACACTGAGGCTCAGTATAAAGACTGGCTAGTGGATAGAATAAAGACTGATCTCTCCGTGCTATAAAATTTTTAAAAACTAATTATGAAAGATAAAATTAAATAGTAAAATACTCTCTCCTTACCACTTAGTAAGACTTTGAGGAGAAAAAATGGAAATTATCACGTCAGCCTAGTTTTTAGTTTTTGTTTCAGGAATCACGAGGCACAAAGGTAGGCATAAGATTGCCAAGGAATCACATTGACTTACATTTTATGTTTTTCAAACTATAGGTGACATGTCCTCAATAAACAATACTTTGAATAACCATCAACTGACTCATCTACAGTCGCTGTTAAACAACAATCAGATGTTTCCTCCAAATCAGCAGCAGCAGCTTCTTCAGGGTTACCAGAGCCTGCAGGCATTTCAAGGACAGTCCGCAATTCCTTGCCCAGCTAACAGTAACCCCATGGCTTGTCTGTTTCAGAACTTTCAGGTACTCTCCTTCCCTGGGTTACTTTAGTACAAAACAATGTCTGAATTTTTTTTTAAGCACTTACTTTGGGGCAAGAGACAAAAGGAAGAAGTTATATACCCTTCCACCTCTACTCACTGTCATTTCTCAATAATGAATGTTAAACATTCTAGTCTTTTGTGGGAAGGTTATTTTATTTTGTCTGAAGCATGTCAGTGGTCCTCTTGGAGCAGCTAGTAAAAACTGACCTTGGGACTCTCTCAGCCCTTTTGAGGATTTAATCCCATTGCTCTCATGATTAAAATCCACATCCTTAACATGCCTGCCTCGCCTGCCTTACTCTCCAGCCCCAGCTCTTACTACTCTGCCTGCGGCCTCAGCCGCATGGTCTTCTTTTAGTTAGACAAACTGAATAAATCCCTGATAGTTGTAGGAGCTAGGTGAAGTTACACTAAATAAAAATAAGAAGAAAATAAAGAATTTTTTTAAAATAGTCTTGGGCCCTGACTGGTGTGGCTCAGTGGGTTGCGCGTTGTTCCGCAAACTGAAAGGTCACAGTTTGATTCCCAGTCAGGGCACATGCCTGGGTTGTGGGCCAGGTCCCCAGTAGGGGGCATGCAAGAGGCAATAGATCGATGATTCTCTCACATGTCAGTGTTTCTCTCCCTCTCTTACTCCTTCCCTTCCCCTTTCTCTAAAAATAAATAAATAACATCTTTAAAATTAAAGAAAAAAAAATCTTGGGATAGAGAAGGCTCTTTCAGCAAGACAAAACCAAGTAGTAAAAAAAAAAAAGTTACATAATTGAATACATACACCTTTAAAATCTGTATGATTACTATTCGGGTAGTATTCTAAACAAAGTGACAAACTGGAAGAAAATATTGCATACTAATAACAAATAACTGATATCCATAACATAAAAAGAGCTCCTACAAATTAGAAAAAAAAGATTATCGATTAGAAAAATGAGCATAGGTATGAATGGTCAATTCATAGAAAATAAAAGATAAATTATTAATAAACATAAAAAGAATAGAGTTATATAAATTACAACACAAATATATCGTTGGATTGATGATACCTTGCTGAGAGTGGTATAAGGTAATATTCTTTCAGATATATTGTTGATCTGATTATATGCTGATGAAGTGGGTGAAGAAATTACCCTTTTGGAGGATAATTTGATAGTTTATCAAGTTTTTAAATATATGTGCCCTTTGACCCAGAAAGTTAACTTTTATGTATCTATTCTAGAGAAATACTCAAATGTGAACAAAAGGGCACAATTCAGAATGTTCAGTACAACTACTTAAGTATCCATCAGCAGGCATATTTTTAAATATTTTATGATAGATTCTTCTATCTAATAGTTTAAAAAACTAGCTGGAATTATATAATCTGATATGAAAAGAGCCACAAGACTGCAAGATTCCAGTACTGTAGTATTGAAGAAAAAAACTGAAATGCACTACAATTTATGTGAAAGATAGAAAAAACAAAGGAAGGAAGGAAGGACCAGATACTCACCTACACACTTTAAGATATTAAAAATAAGTGTCTGCAAGGAAATGAGATTGGAGTGGGCTGGGAAAGTACAGGTTTAGGTGGGGCATAATGATGAAGAAAACTTGTCTTTTTTGACAATGAGAAAACTATTTGTAGACATATAACTTAGAAAGGAAGAGGAAGTGCTTAACCACGTCACTGAGAAAACCAGTGGATAAAGCCTAAAGAGACACTGTTTGATTTAGAAAAGAGAACATCACCACTGACTTGGCGGAATGCAGTTCTGATGGAATAGTGGGAGCAAGAGCCGATTGAAATGGATTGAAAAGATTAGAAATTAAAGAGTGAATTAAAAATTTTCAAAAACTTAACTGTGAAGGCCATAAGAAACACAAGGTAGTGCCCCAAGGCAGGCGAAGTTTGAATGCCAATTTTTAAAATAGGGAAGCCATGCACAGAGTTGTATGGTAAAGGAAAGGGACCAAAAAAGTTGAAGAGATGGTGCTTACTAGAGGGAAAGGATGTAGAGGGGTAGTGGAAGAGGGTAAAGGGAGGATAAATGTCTTCAGGTGGTCACACACAATACAATATACAGGTGATACATTATAAAATTGTACACCTGAAACCCTGTATAATTTTATCCATTGTCACCACAATAAATTCAATTTTTAAGAAGTGGAAGAGGTGGAACATAAAGGAGGGGATAATAGATAAGGCAAGATCCCTGAGGAGGGGCTTGGGATCCAAAGCATAAACAGGGAACTTACTCTCAGAGAGCAGAAGGGGCCCCTTTTATACTGGGAAATGGGACAGGATCTGAGACATGTTCAGTTGCAGAGAAGGATGTGCGGTCAGAAAGCAGGGAAGAGCAGAGTGTAAGAATTGCGAGAATTCTTAACCTTTGAAGCCTGTTTTCTGTGTTAAGTGAGACCATCTACTAAGAACAGCGCAGGAGATGGGAGAGCAGCTGGCTTGTGGAAGTGGGTGAAGATTTGAACAGTGGTGAAGGAGGGTGCTGCCTAACTGGAGGATCGCAGGACTGAGGGAAACATTAAGCTCCCAGCTGCAATTGAAAGCCAGATACTCAGCGTCCTCACTGTAAATATAGATGAAGCAGGCAGTTGAATTGATTCAGGACTGGGATTCTCTCTGGCAGGTGTAGACAGGGGGAGGATGCCAAGAGAGTGGTTGTGTGCTGGTGGGTCCGAGGTCCTGGTTCAGTGGGGAAGGATGGGAAAACAGGAAGGGAAAAAGTCCCAAGTATCAAAGGTCTGGAGCACCAATTCTTGGACGGGATTGGTGAAATTACAATAACCTAGGGGACATGTTCGAACTGCACTCATCCTTCCCGCCCTGAGCACTGATACTCTTCCCTGTTGAGCATTCCCTCCCTTCACCTCTTCCCAGCTGAGAATCGCTTCCATAGGGAGCCATTGTCACTGTCGACGACATGGGGGTGTCCCTCAGCTGATGGCCTGGTAAAGCTGAAAAGTAGGTGTTACTACCCTACCTGAAGACTTTAAAAATTTGGTGTCAAATCAGAAATATCTTGTTGCTAAGAAAGGAGTATATGTTTGTTTTGTTTTATGTTGTAGGTATTTCACTTAGTTCAGGAGAAATCATTTTCAAAATCTGATTCCCTTTGTAATTTGAGCAGTGTCGGTGACTGAATCCCAAGTTGCAAAACCTGTAATGATACAAAATACTTGGAGTCATCACCTTAAAACATACTAGGTCCAACGACCTCAACTTTAATTTTTCTAGAGAATGTTTAGTAGTAATAATTTTTTTTAAAAATAGGTTGAATGATTTTAACCAAAGAAACAGCACCAAATATAATTGAGATATAAGCTTTTCTGTACAGAGTAGCTTTTTATTTCATGTTTGAGTCTTGTTTTTTTCTTTACATTTCCTTCCTTGTTATATCTGTCTGTCCTCAGGTAGATCTTAAAATTATGTCTTTCTCTCTGAGGTCTTTAAAATTCCCTTTCTCTCTCTCACTGCTTCCTGTCTATTTCTCTAAGGTGAGAATGCAGGAAGATGCAGCTCTCCTAAACAAAAGAATAAGCACTCAGCCGGGGCTCACAGCGCTTCCTGAGAATCCAAACACTACACTCCCACCTTTCCAAGATACACCTTGTGATCTGCCGCCGAGGATTGACCCGCCTCTTGGTCAGCAGGTGAAGGACGGCCTTGTCGTGGGTGGCCAAAGTGATGCCTCCGTAGATGCCATTTACAAAGCAGTTGTTGATGCGGCCAACAAAGGAATGCAGGTTGTCATCACCACCGCAGTCAACAGCACGACCCAGATCAGCCCCATTCCAGCTCTGAGTGCCATGAGTGCCTTCACTGCTTCGATTGGTGACCCGTTAAGTCTCCCTAGTGCTGTCAGTGCGGTCATTCATGGACGAAACATGGGCAGTGTTGATCATGACGGGAGGCTGAGGAATGCAAGAGGGGCACGGCTGCCCAGGAACCTGGACCACGGGAAAAACTCAAACGAAGGAGATGGGTTTGACTATTTCAAGTCAGCAAGTTGCCACACATCTAAAAAACAGTGGGATGGGGAGCAAAGCCCTGGAGGGGAGCGAAACAGGTGGAAGTGTGAGGACTTTTTAGATCATGCGGGCCATGTTCACAGTAGTCCTTGTCACGAAAGGTCCAACAATGTCTCTACACTGCCATTTCTGCCTGGGGAACAGCACCCGATACTGTTACCACCAAGAAACTGTCAAGGGGATAAAATTCTGGAGGAAAATTTCAGGTATAATAACTACAAAAGAACTATGATGAGTTTTAAGGAGAGGCTAGAGAACACTGTGGAAAGATGCGCCCACATTAATGGGAACAGACCGCGACAGAGTCGTGGCTTTGGAGAGCTGCTGAGTACCGCAAAGCAAGACCTGGTCCTAGAGGAGCAGTCTCCGAGCTCCTCAAATAGTTTGGAGAGTTCTCTGGTCAAAGACTACATCCATTACAATGGAGACTTTAATGCCAAAAGCATTAATGGGTGTGTGCCTAGCCCTTCAGACGCTAAAAGCATTAGTAGTGAAGATGACCTAAGGAATCCAGACTCCCCCTCTTCAAATGAGTTGATACATTATAGGCCAAGGACGTTCAACGTTGGCGACTTGGTCTGGGGCCAAATCAAAGGACTGACCTCCTGGCCTGGAAAATTAGTAAGAGAAGACGACGTTCACAATTTATGTCAACAAAGCCCCGAGGAAGGGAAGGTATACCAATCTTTATCCATTGTCAAATACTAACCTTTATTCCGATATCAATTATTATTTTTTGTTATCATCACTTTGGATTCTTTGGATTTGAAATTAGGATTCTCCATGACTCATTGAGGTCTCGTAAACTTCTGGAGCGTAAAGTGAAGAGGGGAAGGTTATAGTCACCAAATGTCATACCGTCAAGGGGTGAGTTTTAAAACATCTGTAGATTCCACTAAGGCTAAGAGTGGTTTTAACCCAGGAACCAGAGGTGACAGGAAGTGCCAGGGGACAGCTTTCCCTCCATGTGTTCCATGTGACCCTTGGCGCTGGGGCGAGGGTAAAATCGGGTGGAGCTGCAGCCATTTCTGGAAGCAGCAGGTATCGTCTGGAATCAGAATGGTGTCTCCTTTCAGGAAAAGTTCTGGGCCTTTATAACATATGGAAATGTTTAACCCCGTAGTCTGGTTCTACTTAACACAATCTGATCATATAAATTAAATGAAAACTCCATGAAACTACCATTCAATTTAGAAGAAATTAGTAGGGGTCTTCTGGTCTTTCTTCCCCCCTCACAGTTGGTAGAAGTGATGTACTAGGCCAGAAATATGCAGAATGTTTAAAGCAGAAAAATTTACATCTGACCAGGAGGAGATAATAATGCATATTCCCCACATATAGTGAAGAAACATATAATTTTTCATCTCCTCAGGAAATAAAAATTACTCTTCCAGGTATATAGTATTATTCTCTTAAAGAGTATATTGTGTAAAGTTATTTCAACTCTGCTCAAACCTCCACTGGCACTTAGGTTTAATGGCAGGAAACCAAAAGCATTTTTACCAGCACAATAAAAGGATTGTCTTTCTCCAAATGACCGGGAGGTCCTTCAACCCGTTGCTTATAATGCCTAATATATACTTGTCAAGATACATTCTGGGCATAATGTTTCTACGTTTGATAAGAAAATGAACTCCATACTCCTATTCACAAAACATTTTATTCTCTAATCTCTCTGAGACCAGACAAACATTCTTTAGGTTGATAAACCTAAATATTTTTGACAGTTTATTAAAAAATAATTAGAAACAGCAAAATTGGGCTTTTATGATATAAATGGAACTGCTGCAAATACAAGATGTAGACATCGAACTGTTTTACAATGTCTGTGCAAATGAAACCAAGTCGTTTTCTATGTGCCATTTCACAAAAGCTTAACTGAAGAAGAGATTATGGCCCCCCTCCCTCTCCTAGCAACCTTCTTCCTGTCCCAAATGCCTGCCTAAATATCTTTTTATGTCCCCAGGAGAATAGAGGCATGCACCTTTAACACATTTCACATTAAGCAATGGTCTTAATCTTCTGATTTAGCCTGTGTTGGCAAACTCCTAAAATTGAGTTCTTCGCTGATTTTCGGGGAGAGATACTTTTAAAAAAGTCATTATCTAAGAGTGCAAGAAACATTTATTTTCCTTCATTTAAATAAGCAACTGGCTTTCATTTCCAAAACTCCAGATTCTTCTTCCTTATTGTAAGCAATAGATGAATTCTCAATAGGAAGCATAAAATTGTTTCTCTAAATTCAAATATCCCCCCTCCCATTAGCTGACATTGTAGTTTTGCATTCTCGAAACATTATACCAAGATACACTAAAAATATTTTTAGTAATTCAGAAAAGTAATGCAAAGCACACGTTTAGAGGTGAAAAACTGAAAACATATATGTAATGAAATATTAATAACACATGAAATATTTACCTGTCATTAAAAAACAAGGACCTTAGATGCTGTAGGGGACTTAACGTTTTTTAAAACCTCGGGTCTTTTCGGGGCCTACCTCACTTTTTCACATGAAAAACAAAGTGCTACTTCACAAAGAATCTTTTTTTCTCCTATGGTTCACAAAACAAAGGAAGGGCTTCCTCATACCTTATTTAATGATGCCCAACCAGCCAAACAGTGTTCCCAATTTATATCACCAGAAAAGGCAAAATTTCAAACACAGGCCTGACTTCAAACCAAATGATCTTTGCCTAACATCTTGGTGATCCTGGTTCCTCAAAGCAAGTTAAACTATGTTTAATTTCTGTGTAAGACAAAGCATGATCTATTTGAAAAGATTTCTAATAAAACATTTTTTAAATTTGTACTTTTATTCAAGTAAACAAAACGTGAGGTGAATTTTATGTACATAGCACCCCTTCGTCCCCAGCAATGTTGGGTGAAGTCTTGCACATTAATAACCAGACTGCTGCTTTTAAAAAGGTAAGCAGTGCATTAGGGCTTCTTCTATATACTGTATCAATGCCTGGCATTTTAATAAAGTTGAAGGAGAAAGAGAGAGGCTAACTCTATAAACTATTTGTTTATTATAGTAACATCTCATTAATTCCACCTTACCAGTGTGGAAGGGACCATTTTCCCTAGTGTTTATCTTTGTAGTATCTCAGAGGAAATGGTTTGCTAGACAATTTTCTTACACATTACCCTTTAAAAACTTCTTCACCTCTCAGTTTTTCATACTATTTCTATGTCTACAAAAGCAAATTAATCTGAGATCCTGTCAGATGCCACCAGATAAAATCTATGTTAACTCGAGTTTTAGAATAGATTTATTATCTTATCTCCCTACTACCACCCCACATCCCACAAACCTATCATTTATTTTCTGTGGCAGTCTTTGTTCTCAGCAGGCCACTCCAAATTCATTTTGGAAGCAGGCCGAGTAGAAAAAAATAAATAATTAATTGACAGGGCTGCAGGTTCCTGATTCAGAGCACACCAGGCGCCTGTCGTGTTTTCTGGTTGTGTGAGTGGTCTCTGGACTGAGAGGTCAGTGCTGAGGTTGGAGCACTGATTTCTGCCAGGGGCTGACGTCTCCATCTCCACATTGTTCATAAGTTGATGCTTTGGCCAACTGTTTGTCATGGTAGTAAATGACTTGTTCAGTTTATGATTTTAGAAAGGCACTTTCAGTGTTTGGTGGGGTATGACATGTAGCAGAATTACGAATAAGCCATTAGAAATGTTCTGCAGTTTCTGAGATTACTTCCTAAGACGTATGATTGCTAAACATCAAATACTGCATGAACACAGTCTAGAGAGAACTAGAGAGAAAGCAAGGTGTGGCCAGGAAGAGGCAAGGGGTTTGGGCATTCAGACATGACGTGAGCTTCGTCCCAGCTCTGCCAGTTATCAAAATGGTCCTGGGTGAGCAGATTAACCTTCAGAGCTGCAACATTCGCACCTCTCCAGTGGGAATATTAATTCCTACTCAGAATGATGCTTTAAGAATTAAACAAGATACCATAAATAGATTATCCAGCACACAAAAGAGGCTCAGCAAAAATGAGCCTACTCACCCCAACTCCCTGTGCAAGACAACATGGTCAGTTTGGCTTCCACCATTCTGGATTTGTGATCATTTGACCTTAGTTAGTGCTTGTCTTTGCATTATCCACGAATACAGGGTTTACTAACCAGGTTGGGCATAAAAGGATTATAAGGAATATATCCAGTGAATGAAATAGTTTATAACTTTTTTATAAACCCCAACACACCATACAAATTGGCAATCTGATTATAAGTTAATGTTAGCTGTTCATTTCATGCAGGAGTTTGACTTGGAAGCATTTCAGAGCTCTTAGTTTGTTGAGTGGACTTGGACGTCCCCCTCTCCTCAGAGTTTGTAAAAAATGTAAACTCCTACTTTCTTCCTCTACCTCCCTTCATACCCTTCTGCCCAACCAACAACATTAATTAGCAGAGATTTTTAACCATCTGTAAACAGTTGGACTGAATCACCTCTGTATAGTCCTGTACCAACACTGAAGCTGTGAGATAGCGCCGAAGGACATTGTGTACCTCATTAGACCTTTCAGGAAGTGGTATCACCTATGAATCCTTTTTGTCCCTTGGTTATCAGTTTTATACTTTCCTAAATAAATGCAAGTTTCCCTCTAAACCCTGAACCCTTTACAGTTTGAGGTCAGTGGCCAAGAGTAAGACCTCATTGCAGTGCTCAAGTACATGGCCATTCATGGCCAGAGTGACGCTCTGCCGGACCTTGGCGCCAGATTAGAGAATTCTTGGAAAGAAAACCGGCTTCCACTGGCCTACACCTGTATGCCGCCATGTGCAAACACTTTAAGGCTATGCAGCTGTGGGGGAAGACAGTTATCTTTATGCACTTATTTCACTAATTATTCAAATGTAGGAAAAATGCTCTTGTTTTCTAAAACAAATTTTGTAATTCTCATCTTTGATCTTACATTAACTAGCCTGAGAGGGATGATTCTCTTTTTTCTTTTTTAATAACAAAAAATAAAGTTCTTATTTTCTTCTGAGTAGATCATTTTCCCTCTTTCTGAACATTGCCCCATTGGTCTTCACATTCCATCGCTCTAACATTCGATACGTATTCTGATTCAAACCTGATTTAGGAAAGGACTTATTTCTTGATTGGCACCAAAATGTTTCTTTTCAATGAAACACTTGTTGTTTGACAAATAGAGACATCTCCTGATTACCCAGAAAGGCTCTACATTTCAGTGTAACAGCACCTGATTACATAAAAACAAGTTTTGAAAGGCAGTGGTTGGAGTGCTCCTTCCCTAGACTCACACTTTGGCTTTTTCTACACCATTATATTTGGCAGGTGGAGATGAAAACAGGTCTCTAGATAGTTGTTCAAAACAGACAAAACTCGTCATTAAAACTCATAAGAAAATCTATTTGGGGACAACTCACTTCCTGTATTTCAGCTCAGCATCACATGCTCACACCTCGACAGTGTGGATCCAAATGAGAGACAGTCTGCCATCATGTTCGGGGGTGTATAACTTAAGAAACTGAGGACTCACTTCGGGACCTGTGCTTTCCTGCGGTGGTTAAACATTTTATTTTCAAGAACATTCTTTCTGTGCTTGATTATTAGTGTGAGCCATTTGCATTGTTTGGTGCTATAATTCCCTGTTGAAATTGGCATTTGCACATTCCCTTTACCTTATATACTTTCTTAACTTTAGTTGGAAATGAATCCTTTCTCTGAACAGAATCCATACCCACAGTATTTGGGCTACATTTTGGCTGGTGGGACAGAAGGGGCAGTCAGTGCTCTGTAGCAGCAGAATCTTCTTGAAAAGGACGTGAAATAGGTTTTCAAGAACACCCAGGCTAAGAGAGTCAGTGCCTGATCAAAATTTGAGAGATCATAAAAATGAAGAACTAGATAAGACCAGACATGTGAATATCAGGAGAAAGACTAACTTGAGTGAGTCAAAAGCTTAGGTAAGGCTTTACTCTAGTGAACTGTGGAAGGCAGTAGCGTGAACTTTTTTTTCCCCCGAGCCAGATCCAAGAGGGACAGGAGGTCTCTCTCCATTCACAGATAACTGGGACTCAGTACCGAGTTCTTGAGCTTGTCGATGAAGTTTTCATGTAGATTTTCAATAATGGCAAATGCAATTCTCAGGTCTGAGGCAAATACACACTTCTGCTACCAAGCTTTTACATGGTGTTTCTTGAAATATACAAGTTTATCCAAAACATTTAACCTGTTTATGTGTTGTGGATTGATAATGAAATTTGTTGTCACGTTTAGAATAGATTAACCCGACTCCTCTAGTATAGTTCTTTAAAACGCGAAGATACTGCTATCTAAAGTGAAGAGGAGAGGAAGGAAACACAGACACAAAACCTTCAGATAATGTCACTGATGAAAATAGTAATAATGGTGGATCTGGTTAGGACATTGGAAAAAATTGGGAGTCAATTTAGTGATATTTCCATGAGTTCCATTGTTGTACTATTGTTGGAAAATTAGGTTCATCTTTTCTGTCATAGGTGAGTTCCCATTTTTACCCCAAATTACTTATCATTAATTCCTATTCTTTCAAGATTTTAACAAAATATTTACTATTTAATAAATGTTTGATAATAACGAACCTATGAAATGTCCCATATTTGCTTAATTTGCTATTTCCCAGACTTCAGCTGAAGTGATATGTTACCTGCATTATTACTTAGTTAAAATTTTTCTTTAAATTCATTTACTCATTTATTCATTCAACAAATATTTTTTGAACACATATTTTGTACTAGGCACTACTCAAGCCATTTTTTAAATAGATTCTTCAGTCTTCTAAGTTATAATATATGTGAAATCATAGGTAAAGTGGTTTTTGTGTTTTTCTAATATAAATTTATATGAGTACATAACTATTAAAAATGTTTAAAGGTCTGTCCATGTTGCACCTAAAAATAATTTCACTGCTTGGTGTTTATAAAACACCTTCATGTCCATTGTCCTTGTGGAGTCTCTCAATGACCCATAAAAATGTGCACAATTATCCCCGCTTTACAGATGAGAGAATGGGAGCTCAGGGAATAGGGATTCCCAAGGACACAAGCAGGGCCATGAAGTCCTCCTGTCCTGACTCCGGTTTGGGGCTGGGCGTGACACCATTCCGCCAGCAGGGCTGCAGGCAGTGCAGAGATGGGGTGGGGAAGTGAAGAATGAAAGGGGGAACTTGAGGTCAGCTGTCTTATCTCCATTATAAAATCTGTGATGTGGCTTGTGCTTTCTCCTTTGACCTTTGTGTGACAGCTTTGCCTCAGCAGTAAGTAGCTGAAAAGTTATCACCAGGAGATTTCAGGATGAAAGCCCGCAGGGAATTTTAACATTGTATCTCATGTACAGTTAGTTTTGGAAAGCACCATCGTTGCTAGTTGCCTTCTCTGTCAAGTTCATTGAATCCTTTATAAACAATATAGTTTTTTGTGAGAGTAACTTTGACCCTTACAAGCAAAATTAAATGAAGAAAACATTGTAAAGATTTAGTTTAGAAATATCACCAGAAAATTATCTAAGAAGCACAGGAAAATTTTGAAAACAAATTTGGGCAAGTGTTATCTAAATTTCTGTAAAAATGTAATTTGATTTAAAATAATTTGACTTAATTTTTTAGTATGTTTGCATGTATACATGTATGTGCGTTATGTGTGTGTGTGTGTGTGTGTGTGTGTATATATATATATATATACACACACACACACACTATATTTCAGTGCATATTGGAGCTAGTATGGTAGAGAGAGACTGAGTGCTTTGTAGTCCGACAGCAGTTTCAATGCTGACCATGTTACTTAAACACTGAGTCCCACCTGTAAAATAACAAAAATCATACTGGTTTTGAGTATTACCATATTAAATAATAAAACAGTGCCTTTTACATAAAAATGCACAAGAAATGTTTTTACTGCCCCTTATTCCTTATTTAATTAAAATTAAAAGTTGAAGATTTAAAAAAATAGTTTGACCTGACTTAGTGTTTTGTTTTTTAAATTGAGACCAACAGGGACAGCTTGCACTGTGCTGTCTTCCTTTGTCTCACTGTGAGTCCGCTGTTGCCTGCACCCATCCCGTCCTTCTGCGATCTCTCACTACACCGGTTTGTGTCTAACAGAAGTTTCTGTTACAGGAAAGCTTCCTTCCTGCTGTCAAGAAGGCCGTTTAAATACAAGTGGAATTAGCTATAAATTACATTAATGTAGTGTGTGAAATAGCTTTCATAGTCTCTTTGTGAGAGTAAATACAAGATGGAATCTCGTGTCTAACATGAAATGTGAAATCGTATCCAGGCCCTTTTTTTTTTTTTAAAACAATTCATGGGCGTATTCATCTTTCTTAAAGCTCTTCCAGTCATCCCGATAAGATATTTTCATCATGGCTCCTATGAAGTGTTATTGGAACAAAGCCGTCTCGTGTTCTGGCACACGATAGACTGGTTATCTCCAGTGAACCTGTGTATATAAGATATTTGGATCCTTTAGGACAAAATACAAAAAGTTACTACAAGGAAAAAGTTTTCAATATTTAACCGTTTTTCTCATTGAATGATTAGAAATCCTTGTTTTCAGACTTGGCAATAGAAACATTTCATTAATCATTACTGTGTACTAAATATGAAGGGGGTCAAACAAAAAAATCATGTATAAATAATTCATGAGTCAGAAAGACTTAAAACAAAAGATGATAACAATATCCTCACTTACTAGTGTTCACTTTCTCACCCATGAGGCATTTCTGTTAACCTCAGAATTTTTATAATTCTTCTGTAAAAGTAGCATAAGGGTTGGGAAAAAACTGGTCTAAGGGGTGGCCAGGGGATTTGCCTTGAAGTTATGTTTATACAAGTAACACTGTTTTTACTTAGCCTTTTTTTCTAAAACATCAATGAAAATAGCAGTTTTTCTAAAGGTGTTTTTTTTTTACAAGTTACATACAAGCTTTCCTATTTATTAATTGTTTTTCCTGGGGGAGGTAACTTCAAGAGTCAAGCTAGAGATTATCGTGGGTGAGTGGCAAAGACTGCACCCTCCACCCCCACCAAGCCCCCAGCTACCCTGTGACAGCTGGTCTGTGATGAGGTAGCAGGCTTCACACAAACTGGTAGTGATGAAGCAGGACAGGGGAGAGGACCTGCCCATAAGGTGTAGCAACACCCTCTTACCACACCAGTAGGGACTGTGGGGGGCCTCCCTAACACATGCTAGGCGAGACTAGCTGCTTTGTGCTTGGCTAAATATTCAAAGTGACTTGTCACATTTTAAACCCACAGCCACTCTAGCAACAAGGTAGGTACCATCATCCTCATTTTAAAGAGGAAACTGAGGCTCAGAAAATTTAAGTGTTTTACTCATGCTAGGAGGTCAGATTGAAATTTTACTCTTGATTCCAAAGCCCACCCCCTTCACTAACCATCGCTCCTGTCCTCCCCTGATGAAGTACAGATTTTCAGTTTCTGAACAGCAGGTAGTGAAGAAAGCAAACCAGGATCTCTGATTTACATGATTTTGCAGATCGGAAGTTACTTACATTCCAAGTTTTGTTCTTCAAACACTATTTTCAAAATGTTGACAATTTGAAAGCCAAAGTCTTTCGTTTCCATTGATGTTTGCAACCTCGAACCATGGAATTGAGCTGTGACCTTTGACAGGGCAGTGCAAGTGTTAAGCCTCACTCCCCCAGCGCAGAACCTGCTTGTACAGCAGGAAAGAAAAAGCAGTGTTAACAATGGCAGGTCTGGGTAATGTGGTTTGGTCTTCATACCTTCACTCAGGTGGAGCCCGAGAAGTTGAGGACACTGACAGAAGGTTTTGAAGCCTACAGCCGAGCCCGGAAAAGAAACAGAAAGTAAGCGCTACTTTTTTTTTCTTCCCATTTTGTTTTTCAGGAATATAATTTACTGGTTTTCCTTCGAAAGGGCAATGAAATCTCACTGATTTTGTCCATCTTGTAGCCTACCTAAAAATAGTTTAATAGTTATAACCGAAGAGAACCATTGTAGACAAACCAAATGAGCTATTACTGAAAATATTTTCTCAACAATTTACACTGTGTGGGGGGTTTCCCTCCCATCAGCTCTTTCCTAACTCCCTGCATCTCCATCCCTCTGATTTAGTGGGAAAGAAAATATGATTAATAGTCTCAATGTGTAGCAATTAAATTGTCTGAAAGTATAGCAAAAGTCTACCATTTACAATTTGGCAAATTAACTGTTATTAGTCAAAGTGAAGGTAAATAATTATTTTTTTCTTGGGTCAGGTGCAATAAGTTCTCTTTGGAATTATAATAAGAAGTTGAACTTTGTAACATTATTATTCAGGTTTTTCCAGATCTCTATATTCTGAGTAACTATAGAGTAGACAGGTAAATAATGTTTGAAATACAGTTTCCATTATAGCACAATGTAGTTTTATGTATCATAACTATTATTTTATTTTGAGGTAAAGAACTTCAAATTTTGCTTCTCTATATGTACATGGAAAATTATTTTACATACATATAATTGACAGAACTATTCAGTTACTATAGTTTTCATGTTATCAAACATCTAAGAATTATGAAATCAGAATGATTGGAAATGTACAAGGTCTGGAGACAGTCTAGATTATGTCCAGAAGATATCCAGCCATGTAACATCAAAAATAGACATTTGTTGAAGACAATACAAGATACAAGAAACAGTGTACATAGGACGATGACGCCTGAGTCCCCTTCAAAGTAGGCACCTTGGGACCTCACACAATTCTCCCAGTCACCATCGGCTGTCCCATATTATTTTCCTGAAGCATTTACCTAAATCTCATCGAGGGTCTGAAATCTCTTCCCTTTCAAAGGGGATTTTAGTTTTGGGAAAAGCCAGAAATAGCAAGGTGCCAAATCTGGGCTGTTGGGAGGCTAAGTCATCTGGGTGAGTTGATGTTTCACCAAAAAACTCTGCATGACATGCGATGCATGAGCAGACACATTGCTGTGATGAAGCTACCAGTCACCAGTCGCCCATAGCTGCAGCCTTCTCAATCATCCATAGTGTCTGTGGAATAATGTTCAAGGTTAATGCAAAATTTGATTCAGATTCATTGCTCTACTCACTCAGTCATTTTCAATGTGACGGCCACACAGTACACTTGCTCACTCAAGGGTGTCTGCCACCCCCACTGACTGGTACAGTGAAGGCGTCATTGTTCACACATGCACATTCCAGTCCACTCCATTGGGAGCCAGGTTACATCAATGTCGTGCAAACCATTCTCATTATATTAACAATGGCTGGACTTTTTCCAGACGGACCTCATTGTATCTTGTATTAAAGGTTTAAATAATGATATCAATATCTATTAAAGGGTGCTCTCTTTCTCTTAGTGGTGTCTTCAGTACTTTTTTAAAAATTTTTTTATTGTTGTTCAGTTACAATTGTCTCCATTTTTCCCCCATTACTCTCCCCCACTTTACCCACCCCCAACCTCCCACATTCAATCCTTCCTCCCATCGTCCTTGTCCATGGGTCCTTTATATATGTTCCTTAACTTGACCCTTCCTCTTCTTTCTTTCATTATCCCCCTCGCCCCTCTCTCTGGTCACTGTCAGTTTGTTCTTTATTTCCATGTCTCTGGTTCTATTTTGCTTGCATGTTTGTTTTGTTGATTAGGTTCCACTTATAGGTGAGATCATATGGTATTTGTCTTTCACCACCTGGCTTATTTCACTTAGCATAATAATTTTCAGTTCCATCCATGCTGTTGTGAAGGGTAGGAGTTCCTTCTTTCTGCTGCATACTAGAGGTAAAATTTTAGAATTCAACAAACCTTGGGGAGACTCTCATCATCTCACTGGACTGACTCATAAAAGGATAACTGCAAGGGGCTAACTCCTACGCTACACTCCTTTGGAAGGTAGTAGAAGGTATCCAGTCGGCACCGGCTGTGATGAGGGCTGAATGAATGACCACATTTGCTGTAGATCAGATAAGGACACAGCGAGGCAAGTGCCCTCTACTCTGACTGAAGTGCCATTGCCGGGGGAGAGCTGAGTATTAGGATAGGCCTATAACGTTAATTAAGATCTGGATGAAAGGAGGGAAATTGAAAATTACCTGCATCACAAATTTGTGATGGGTTGTTTGCTATAGAATGTTCAACAGTACTCGTTTAATTGATGTTAAAAAAAAGAAGTCCGTAAAATCTTTTCTCCAGTGAAGCATGCAAGTTAGCTGGATTATGTGCAAAATACCCCAAACAGAGTTGATAACATAGAAATGAAATAACTCCTCCAAATATTCAGGCATACTGCCTTGAAAGAAGCTGTGTTTTCCTCGTAAATTTGCCATTAAGCAGTTCCTGAAAGGTATTGAGTAAGAGTGATTTTTAAAATCTTTTCTTCAAAACCACTTTACTATTGGTAGTGGATTTATATGGTCCTAAGCGGCATTACCTAAAGGCACTCTGATGAAATCCTAAACTTAGAGCACAGGTTGAAGAGGTGAAGGAGAAATGATGAAGCACACATTAGTAAAAACAGCTTTATTTATGCAATACTATTGTCTGTGTAGACTGACTTGCCTTGTAAATGCCCAGGAGAACAGGTTATGTTTTGCATATGTGGTTTATGCAATCACAGGATGGGCCAGAATTACCGAGCCCATTCACAGAGGAGGGCACTCAGACCCAAATCGCTTAAATAATTAGCTGAAGGTCACATAAGTGATAAATGATGTGTGGGACCCAGTCATTTATTTATTCCCCAATTTAAGAAGACTAATTAACAAATAAATCTGTGCCAGGCACACGGCTCCAGGACCTGGAGCTCACTGGTGAAGAAGACTGATCCAGAAATAAATAAATTAAATGTTGAAACTGCAATGACAGTGATGTGTGTAGTCTATTTTGGGATAATAGAGAAGTGGCATTAAACTCGGGTAAAGGATGACTTGCTAGGAAGATGACATCTGAGCCAAGCCTGACACCCTACTTCAGTATTAGCCAGACAAGAGAAACAAGGACCAAGATGGGATGGGGTGGGTTAGTGTGTAGGTGAGATCAGCAGTTGGAACAGGAAACTGTAAGGGACACCACCGAAGGTGTAAGCAGGAGCCAGAGCGTAAAGGGCAGAGTGAGGGTTTATAGGACCCTTTATCGTATTGGAAGTGCCTGGAAGAGACGGGTGGTTGGATTTTCACTTTAGATATGGCTGTGCGGAGGATAAATTTTAGGGAAACAGTTTTCAAGACAGGGAGATTGTTTAGGAGGCTGCAGAAGAAGACAAGGGAGGGTGAGGACTCAAACCAGGGAGGGAACACTGAGGATGGAGGAGGAGTGTGGTATAGAAATATTTGAGAGGTAAAATTGACAGACCGCCACGGCGATTGACTAGCATGTGAAGGAGAGTAAGCAATCAGGGCTTCAGTTTGGGTGACTCAGTGGGTGTGGAAACCCCGACTGAACGGGAGAATACAGGGAGAGCTGCTGAGTGCTGTGTGGGGTCCCTGTGGGATAGGCTGGACACCCGGGTCTGAAACCAGGAAGAATTTGTATTTGACAGTGTAAAAATGGCTGCAATCACACAGAGATACTTCGACCAATTTGGTAGGCTAAGAACTGAAAACCGGGGCAGTTGAATATTTACTAGAGATATTGAAGAAAATGAGAAGAATGGTCAGCAAGGAGGCAGAGAATCAGTGGTGGGAGAGTAGGGTGTTAAAAGCCAAAGACTAAACATTTCAGGTTCATAAAATGCTCCCCAGAGGCCCGGTAAGACAAGGACTGAACAATCTCTATTGAACTGAGAAATTTGGAGGCCAGCGGTAACCTTAGGGAAAGCAGTTTCAGCTGGAGTAGTGGGTAGAAAAACAAGTGGCCCTGGGTTTCTGCCATTAATGTGAGAAGTTCCTGAAAAATAACAATGGAAGAATTTTTCAGATTGCAAAGATTTGACCGCTTTTGTAGGCTGAGGGAAAAAGAAGAGAGGAAGAGACTGAAAGGGGAAGATGGTATTTGGAACACAATTGTTGAGAGGTTGGTTTTTGACCCAAGCTGAAATCCTGTTGCTCTCACTTCATTATTCTGTGCCCTGGGGTATGTTGCTTAACCTCTCTGTGCCTAAATTCTTCATTTCTATAATTGGCATATTTATATCTACCTCTTAAGATTTTTATAACATCGATAACATAATTAAAGCCTTAACACAGTACTTGCAAAATAATAAATATTTACTAAATAGTTATTTTTGTTATAAAGATACAGGTGAAGGAAACAAAATTATCTGACTTTTTGCCAAGTGAAACATTCTACCACCATATTAAATGTTTAAAACTTTATGTAGTCATTTTAATCTTCAAAATCCTATAAATTGTACAATAAAAATATCTTTAAACTTACATGCTTATTACAGTCTAATCACAAAAGAAATGTTAACATATTTATTGAAGGCAATACTCAGGGTCGTTTTGTACTTAAAAAAGACAATAGCTTTAAGAAAAAGTTCCATACCTTTTAGACACATTATGGTTTTCATTTAAGTTGGGATCAAATCTTTTGTCTTATATGTACATATAAATTATTTGGTAACCTGATTTTTATGAATCTGGAAAACGATGAAGTAATAAAATAAACCTCACTTTTACTTTAAAACCAAGAAATGATACCTAATGTGTAAAGTTGTCTTAAATCTGCTTACTTTCTCTATGAATTGGGTTTCAGAGTCTAAGGTTCTTCATGTTTGTCTTAGCCAAATTTGTTCTGTCCTACATGAAGTTGCCTAAATTTTAAACCGACAGTGCAGAGCAACATGCAATTTCTCACTTCCCTCTTATTTCTTTTACCATTCACAGATGTGTACCTGGCTTTTTTTTTTTTATTGGCAAAGATAAGGATAATGTGTGACAATATAGGTAATGAAGATGAAACATGGCAATTATCTCCATTAATAACTAGAAATGTGATTATATGAACATCTATTGCTTAATCAAGTAGGTTTTAGAGTGTCCGTTAGTAAAAATGTTTATTAAATGTCAGCGGGGGATAGAAGACAGTGGAAGAAGACACCACAGGGAGGCCCTCAGGGTTGGAGGACCAAATTTTGACTAATTGTTCATTTCAGGAACTGATGGAGTTTTTTCTCCCTTTTTTAAGTTTGTTTTTACCCGACCTGACAAGTGAGTGTAAAAATTGGTCTGCAAATTTGACATTGAAGTAATTTCATGCCTCATGCCTCTGTATCTATTCTCTCTTCCAAAGTAGTAATTTCTCCCTCCATCAACTACTTAATTTTGTCAAAGAAAAATATTATACCTTTTAGTTTAAATTAACTAAAGATATTTACAAACATTTTAAATATCTTGTTGAAGAATGAGATCACAGACTCCTAAAATTCTATCTTTTCATTTGACAAGTAATGTTGAATTATTTATGTAATTTAATGGTAATGTTCTTGTAATGTTTTATAGTTGGTTAAAAAAAATTTTTATGACTCTTTGTTTATTACTTTTGAAAACTATTGTATTTAAATACCCATCTTCCTCATTACAAAAAGTCATGAAGTATTGCATACATTACAGTTGTCATAATATCTAATTTTTAGGATTATTGTATGGATTAAATAAGATAATGTATATAAAGATTTAACACAGTTCTTGGCACATAGAAAATTTTCAATAAACAGTAGCTATATTTTTTATTAAAGGTGAGAGAAACAAGAGTCTCTGATGGTTTTTTTATGGAAACATTTTACCTTCCTTTTAGACATTTAGAGCTTTATGTGATCAATTTTAAACCCATAAGATTTTATAACCAAAATACATACCAAATAAATATCTTTTAAAGCTTATGTTAATATTTTTCATACAAAAGAAGACAGTAAGGATAAATCTATTTAACACATTACACAAGGTACGATAGTGTTGAACAACTAGGCAGTGTGTGATACCGTCTGTGAGACCTTTTCTAAACAGCCCACAAAAGCCTCAGCCAAGCTTTCCTGGCCCTGCAGAGCCCTGGCACTGGATTCCCGCCCGGTCACCCAGAACCATGCTCAGCAGACTCCTCACTGGGAAGACAAGTCAGATTGACTCCCCAAGATACCCAGGGCCTCTTAAAACCCAGAATGGGTAGGTAATAAAAGACAGTTTATAAATAGGTTATATCAACTTGGACAGTGCTCAAAAACAGTGATAAGGGGGGAGAAAAGATAAGTTGCAGAATAGTGTGTATATCAGGACAACTTTTCTGTGTGTGTGTGTATTTTTGTTTTGTTTTGTTTTTACTGAATTTATTGGGGTGACATTGACCAATAAAATTATATAGGTTTCAGGAGAACAAGTCTATACAATACATCATCTGTATATTGTATTGTGTGTTCACCACCCCAAGTCAAGTCTCCTTCCATCACCAGTTATCCCCCCTTTAACCCTCTCCTACCTCCCCCCACCACCACTCCCTTACCTTCTGGTAATCACCATGCTGTTGTCTATATCTGTAAGTTTTGAATTTTTTTGTTTGTTGGTTGGTTTAATCCCTTCACCTTTTTCACCCAGTCCTGAAAACCCCTCTCCTCTGGCAGCTGTCAGTCTATTCTCTCCATTAATGGGTCCGTTTCTATTTTGTTTACTAGTTTATTTTGTTCATTAGTCCAAAAACCAATAAAACAATACTAGGTACTGTTCATGGATGTATTACATAAAATATGAAAACATTCTAGAAGGATATACAACATAGTTTCCTTTGGGGAGGAGGGTGGGAAAGAATGGGACCAGGAATTGATGACAAATGGGAACTTCGGCTTTAATTTTTTAAATAAAAAAGACTGAAAGAAAATATGTAATTTATTAACAGTTTGTTCTTGGAAATGGGTTTGTTAGGAGTTGTTAATTTATTTTATGCACTTTTTGCATTGTTTACATTTCTAAAAATAAATGGGAAAAATATAAAAGCTAGAGGCTAGCTTACAGGTCAGCGAAAGGTGACAGGGAGGGTTTTGACACTATATTACCCTTATAATTTAATTAAAACTGGTATCTTAATCTTTCCTTTCAGTTAAACTGACTTAAGTGCATGCTATATGTTTTCCAAAATAGAGGGCCATCATGCTACCTTCGGACATGATTTGTTTTTTCCTTAAAGAGCTCTCATATTCTTTCTTTTTTTTTAATTTTTAAAAATGTTGTTCAAGTACAGCTTTGTCCATTTTCCCTCCACCACTAACCCCTCCTCCCACCCTCGACCCCACCGCCCCTTGACTTTGTCCATGAGTCTCCCATATATGTTCCTTGACCACCCTTCCCCTATTTCCCCCCATCTTCCCATCCCACCCCCTCTGTTCAATGCTAGTTTGTTCTTCAATGTCTCCAGTTACATTTAACTTGCTTGTTTGTTCTGTTGATTAGTCTCCACTTATAGGTGAAATCATATGCTATTTGTCATTCACCATCTGGCTTATTTCACTTAGCATAATGCTCTCTAGATCCATCCATGCTGTCATGAATGATAGGAGCTCCTTCTTTCTTTCTGCTGCGTAGTATTCCATTGTGTAAATGTACCACAGTTTTTTGATCTACTCATTTACTGATGGGCACCTAGGTTGCTTCCAACACTTGGCTATTGTAAATTGTGCTGCTATGAACATTGGGGTGCATAGGTTCTTTTGAACTGGTGTTTCCAGATTTTTAGGGTATAACCCCAGCAGTGGAATTGCTGAGTCAAAAGGCAGTTCCCTTTTTAATTTTTTGAGGAAATTCCAAACTGTTTTCCACAGTGGCTGTATCAGTCTGCATTCCCACCAACAGTGCACTAGGGTTCCCTTTTCTCCACATCCTCACCAGCACTTGCTGTTTGCTGATATGTTTATGATGGCCATTCAGACTGGTGTGAGGTGGTATCTCATTGTAATTTTCATTTGCATCTCTCTGATGGCTAGTGATGCTGAGCATCCTTTCATGTGTCTCTGGGCCCTGTGTTATGTACTGCTTGGAGAAGTATCTGTTCAGGTTCTTTGCCCATTTCCTACTTGTGCTGTTTGTCTTCCTAGAGTGGAGTTGTGTAAGTTCTTTATATATTTTGTAGATCAAATCCTTGTCCGATGTATCATTGGCAAATGTACTTTCCCATATGGTTGGTTCCCTTTTCATTTTGCTGATGTTTTCTTTAGCCGTGCAGAGGCTTTTTAATTTGATGAAGTCCGATTTGTTTATTCTTTCCTTTATGTCCTGTGCTTTAGGTGACATTATCGATGAAAATATTGCTGCATGTAATATCTGAGATTTTCATGCCTATGATCTCCTCTAGGACTTTTATAGTTTCGTGACTCATATTTAAGTCTTTTATTCACCTTGAATTTATTTTTGTGGATGGTGTAAGTTGGTGGTTGAATTTCATTTTTTTTTTTTTTTTTGCATGTAGCTGTCCAGATCTCCCAACACCATGTGTTGAAGAGGCTATTTTTACTCTATTTTATGCTTTTGCCTCCTTTGTTGAATATTAACTGACCATAGAGACATGGGTTCATTTCTGGGTTCTCTGGGCTCCATTGATCAGTGTGTCTCTTCTTATGCCAGTACCAGATTGTTTTGATTACAGTATCCTTGGAGTATAGTTTGATATCAGGCATTGTGATCCCTCCTACTTTGTTCTTTCTCAAAATTGCTGCAGCTATTCAAAGTCATTTATGGTTCCATATAAATTTTTGAAATGTTTGTTCTATATCTGTGAAATATGTCATTGGTATTTTAATAGGCATTATGTTGAATCTATAAATTGCTTTGGGTAGTATGGACATTCTGATGATGTTAGTTCTCCTGACCCATGAATACTGAATGTGCTTCTATTTATTTGTATCTTCCTTAATTTCTTTCTTCAGTGTCGTGTAGTTTTCTGAGCACAGGTCTTTTACCTGCTTGGTAAGGTTTATTCCTAGGTACTTTTTTGTTGTTGTTGCTATAGTGAATGGGATTTTTTTCCTGATTTCTGATTCTGATATATCATTGTTGGTGTACAAAAATGCCTTCAATTTCCAAATGTTGACTTTGTATCCTGCTGTTTTGCCAAATTCACTTATTAGGTTGAGTAGTTTTTTGTCAGAGTCTATGGGATTTTCTATGTACATAATCATATCATCTGCAATGACAGTTTTGCTTCCTCCTTTCCAATTTGGATGCCTTTTACTTCTTTTTCTTTTCCGATCACTGTGGCTAGGACTTCTGATACTATGAATAGAAGTGGTGAAAGCAGACACCCTTGTCTTATTCCTGATCTTAGTGGGAAAGCTTTTAGTTTTTGCCCATTAAGTATGATGTTGGCTGTAGGTTTCTTGTATATGGCCTTTATTATGTTGAGGCATGCTCCCTCTGTTCCCACTTTACTGAGTGTTTTGATCATAAATGGGTGCCATACTTTGTCAAATGCTTTTTCTGTATCTATTGATATGATCAAATGATTTTTGTCCTTCCTTTTGTTTATGTGATATATTATATTTGTTGATTTGTGAATATTCTACCATCCTCGCATCCCTGGGGTGAATCCCACTTGATCATGGTGGATGATCTTTTTAATGTATTGCTGGATGCAGTTTGCTAATATTTTGTTGAGGATATTAGCATCTATGTTCATCAGCAATATTGTCCTGTAGTTTTCTTTCCTTGTGGTGTCTTTATCTGGTTTTGTAATTGGGATGATGCTGGCTTCATAAGAAGAGTTTGGGAGGCTTCCCTCTTTTCAGATTTTTTGGAATAGTCTGAGAAGGATGGGGGTTAGCTCTTCCTTAAATGTTGTGTAGAATTCTTCTGTGAAACCATCGGTCCTGGGCTTCTGTGTGCCGGGAGTTTTTTGATTACTGCTTCGATTTCCCCAGCTGTTACCAGTCTGTTCATGATTTCTGCTTCTTCTTCATTCAGTTTTGGAAGGTTATATTTCTCCAGGATGGACACATTTTTATTTAGTAAATATAAGGATCCATGATGTGCCTAGCAGTATATTACCCAGGGATGGGAGACTCCGAGTTCCCCAAGGTGTGCACAGAAACTAAATATGTGACTTGTCCAGCCCTGGTATGTGAGGATAGAGCCTGGTGAGGACTGTGGTAAATGGAAGGCCTCATCTAAAGGTATTCCTCTAAAGTTCACATACGTATTTAAACACATTGTGAGCCAAATTAAATGGGACTGTGAGACAAATTCTTCTACCACTGTAAATCCAATCTCCACTTAGATGCTGAGATACAGTTTAACTCTTGGAAAGTCATGCTAATAACCTTTTATGAAAAGTTTTACCTTTATAGCTTTTCTAGTCATTGTCATGACAAGATAAATGAAATGAATCACCTTACTCAGAATAATTGGGTAATTACTCATATGTGTAAAGAAGGGGAAATAAGCTAACAGAATGGACAAAGGGCACATTGCTACAGAAGGAGATAGTATGGATTTGCCTGATTTTAGTTCAATGCTTTCTAGATGTAAGTTTCAATACAGACAGATGTATTGTGTGTGTTATAAAGCCAAACGTGTATAACGGAATGCTGAGTGGAGAGAAAAGGTCGCACAAGTGACAGACACTTTGAGACCGTCATTCTTTATCTGTTCAAATAGTTATGCCATTTTGATTTGGGGGAAAACGTGGTGGGCCCAGGCATGGAAGGAGCCTCGGGTGTGGCGAGTTAACCGTTTCCCCTCTGGATATCAGCCTTCCTTTGCTCGACTGCAGAAGCCAGGAGCTCCAGAGAGGGCAAAGGGAGCTCCCTAGTGGCCAGAGCCTGCAATTCAGCCCCTCCGCCCTTCCCCTTGGCCACACAGCGGGGCTGCCTGAAAAGAAACTGGCCAGAGCTAGAAGCAGCGCAGGGCAGGCCGGAATCTGGAAGGACAAGCTGCGTCTGTGGGAAAGAAGACCCGTGGCCCGAATTCCTTGCAAAATGATCAGACTGTGGACGAAGCACGTGGAAAGGGAAAGAATCCATTTCCCCAGTCGTGCATTCGGTTTTTTTTTTCATAATTCTGCTACTTTATCATCAGTATTCAGTGGTGAGAATTCCAGAGTGCTTTGTCATCTGAATTTTCCAAATGCGAATATAAGTTGATTTTCTCTGGTGGAATTGGTACTTCTGTTTTCTGATTAGGGAATTAAATTGCACTTTTGTTTCTTTAATCTATTAATCTGATGTGTTGTTTTCATTAATTCCAGAAGTGGAAAGCTAAATAACCATTTAGAAGCTGCTATTCATGAGGCCATGAGTGAACTGGACAAAATGTCTGGGACTGTAAGTTAATTTATTTTCCCATTATATTGTGTTTCTTTGAAAATAAATTGTATTACACTTTTTTGCTGAAGCCTCTAAATATTGTCAGGCAATTCACGTAGCAGTGCTAAATTACTAGGCTCAAAAAAAGACTAGTATCAGAAAAGATTCAAAGTAATTTAAGAAAAAATAACCTAGCAGTATTAACTGTGTCTTTTTCGGATATAAGTAACTTTGGGGTTTTTTTCCCCATATAGCATTCTTTTAAAATGTGAGCAGTAAAATATTGAAGTTCAACCCACAGCTTTCTGTGTTGGACTCTAAATAGCAGTGACCATTAGTATTGGCTAACTGTTCAGTAATGCAAATATCACTCTAGTCCCTAGAACAAAAAGTAAAATTGAACAACAGGGTCAAGATCAAGAATATATAGACCTCTCATTTCCCTTCTACTGTTACCTAAAAAATAAAATATTTGGCACAAATTCTGTTATTAAATTAATTAACACTATAACCTCTGACTGTAAAGAAATAGTGTCTGCTTTTTCTTTACTTTATTGAACAGTGCATATAATAGTGTTGAATGTGAGCAACGTAATCATTATCCTCTAATTCCCTCATGTAAATACTTAAAATATAATTTGGGGAATCTGTTTAAAAATTTGAATTATCTAAAGCTATTCACTATGAAAGGTAATTCCTTTTACTTTTACATGACACTTTGTGTTAACAAGGTCACCTGAAACCCATCCAGTGGCTATTGCATGACAGATACACGGTATAGCATCACAGAATGTCGGAACTGGCATGGGCTTTAAAGATTGTGTGACCCGACCCGTCATTTCACAGATGGGTGAATTGAGGCCCTTAGATGTTAAATTTCCTGATAGAATTATGGGAAAAGTCTAGAACAGGGATTATATACTCATCCTTCTAGGACCAGACAAATACTAGCAATAGGTAAAGTGGGGTGGGTATGAAAAAAACAACAATTTGAGTGGATTGAGAAATTCCAACCTAGAGGCACTGGTCAGGGTAGGCTGCCTGCCAGCTGCGGATCTCAGAGGCTCAACACAGTAAAGGCTCACTCGGGTCTGGTTCTGGTTGGGGAAGGCCTTGCCCCGCACAGTTATTCAGGGGCTCAGGTCCTTTCCGTATGTAGCGTCCACTATCCCTTAGAGCCTCAGAGCGCTCTGTTACATCCTCTGCATCCAGCCCAGCCGCTGGGAGAAGGGCGTGTACACAGAGGACCGCCAGGACGGGTTTTATGGGCCAGGCCTGGAAGCTTGTCACTTCTGCTGACTTTCCTGGCCTGACCCAGTCATGTGACCCTCTTAACATGATACCATGTGCCTGCTCAGGAAGAAGAGAAAATGGGTTTGGCGAGCATCTCACTAGTGTTTGCTCAGGACATTGGGCCTTTGTGGCAGCTGGAGTGATAGGGGCTGCGTCCACCCTGGGGGTGTGCTCTGTCCAGAGGAGCCCCTCTCTCCGTACTCCAGCAGGTCTGAGCCATACGGGAAATTGTGCCAGTGTTACAACATCTTCCTATTTTTTGTGAGATGCTAGAAGTCTAGAAATAAAATTCCTCTCTCTCTCTCTCTCTCTCTCTCTCTCTCTCTCTCTCTCTCTCTCTCTCTCTCCCCGCCTCCCTTAGTGTTGACAACTATTTTCAAAATATTAAAACATCATATGGCTAAACAAAATAACTTTTTAGGCCCCATTTGGCCCCGGGATTACTAATTTACATTCTTGAATAAAGCCGCCTTTCCTCGATTATATAACAGTTTCAGTCATAGCTCCTTATCGAAAACTGGTGATTTTTAAAAATATATATGAAGGGGTTAGGAGAAAGAGGCAGTTTGAAAAACTCATAAATGTTATTTTAAAATTTTAAATATTATTTTTGAAAAAGTTTCCTGCATTTGACCGTGAAGAGCATTGACGTTTACTGTTATATAAACATTATTTTTAAAACATGCAACAGAGCCAGCTTGTCGTGGATCTCAAGAGCTGATTTAAGTTCTGTGATATCACATTGGTAGCTTGAAATTAACCAATGTACAAGTATTTACACCATGGAAATTGGCTCTTGCTACGCTGTTGCCTTGGGTCCACCCTGCCGTTCCTGGGTCTTGACTTTGCCCTCTCCTATTAGTAGCCACGATACCACAGTCACCCCTCTAGCACCTGCCCTCTGCCCCTCAAAACCATACCTGCTGCCTGATACTTTCATTGCGAATGCTTCCCCCCTGCTCAGTCGGATATACAGCTAGTTTCTGTTAGTTTGTAAAGATGAGTTGTATTAATTGCTCTTCCCAGACTACACAGGCTTAGATCTGCCAACAGATGGTAGTGGTGTTCTATTTTTCATACTGACTCTTCTGGTAAACAAACTTCCTTGGGCTGAGGTTCTTATAATCGTTGACCGTTCTTAGTAGTTGTAAAATAAGTAGGATGATGGGGTGAAGAAGAAAACATGATTGGTGTGCATTTACCCACTTTCCAGATCCTAGGGAAATCGATGGTCTGGGGCTCTCTGACGGGAAAGGCCTTACTTTCATCTTAAATGAACAGGAGCAGAAGCAACTGCCCATCGCATTTCCCACACTGGAATTTTATGTTCCACTGTTTGGGGGTCCACAGAACGTGCTCTGCTTAGAAGTCTCCAGGATTCCTCATATTCTGTAGTGATGTGAGCACATTGAGATCTGCAGCCTTGATAAAAAGTGTAAATGCCCCACGATAGCCGTGATTGAAGATGAAGGCCTGAGTTTGTTTGCCTACTCTGTTTCTTTATCAGAAATCATACGATATTTATGATTTCAACCTCTGTTTTTGTTTTGTTCTCCTCTCGATTTCCAGGTTCACCAAATCCCACAGGGAGACAGACAAATGAGACCCCCCAAACCCAAGAGGAGGAAGATCTCCAGATAACAGGGACTACTCCACCATGCACAGTGTTTATTAAAGGAACGTGCACAGATGTATCTATATATATAGGTATTGATATAGCCACTGTTATATCAATATTTATACTATGGCAGATAGCTACCACCACCACAGGGTGCTAAAAGAAGCAGCGATACGATATTTTTTTGATCAGGAAAGATAATGAATACCGGAAAAAACAATCAAAATCCCTGAATAATGAGAGTGATAAATGGTCAAGAGATTACTGAGAAACTCTTTTTTTCTATAATACTAAAATTGTGATTATAAGAAATAGTCCAAATGTTTCTGAAGAATTTTCAATGTTGTATATAGAAAATACAGAATTTCATGGCGATATCAGAAATGTAAATATTGTACAATATTGTCATGTACAAGCGTACTTAATGCACACTTTATCTTTTATTGTACAAAGAAATAGTGTACAAAATTCTTTGGTTTCTATGGAGTACACCTACCAGAGACTACCAGTGTAAAGTGATAAATAAAAATACAACCTAAATGCTTTTCTATGATAATGTAAAAGATGCTGTTTTTGTATTTAACAGCAGAGAAAAGGCATGATGATGTACCACCTGAATTATGACATACACCGCACACCACTGAGTGTCCACTTATACTGTCTCTTTGGAATGAACCTGGCCTGGAAGTGCGGGACTGGACTTCGGGTGTCTAGGAAATTGAAACCTTGCAGATTTCTAAAGGGATGAGGGCTCACAGGTCTAAAGTAAGATTCAGAAACTGCAACCATTTGTTGCATATTTTTTTTACCTAAGTTTTAAAGTAGAATAGGTTTTATAAAAAAATCTTAGATGGAATATTTTACTCAGTCATTTCTCTAGGTAACATTTGATAGCCACCTATCGAACTAGGTAGTTCATGCTGCACCACCACTGACACTCAGAGTGAAGGTTTTTTTTGTCAACAGTCCCTGACAAGGCAGAACTTTCTGTTCCCATACATGGAGGCTAAAGCCCCACTCTGAAATCATCAGAGGTAAGGTTGATTATAGTTCAGTTCTTCTTTAGTAGCGAAAAGAAATACAAATCATCAAAGCAAATTTCATATATCCATTCAATATTCCTTAAACCAGAAGTTAAGGTGGCGTACAAAGTTATTAGCAATGGTAATTTTTTATCAGTATTATGTAACATATCAGATTTATTTTATTTAAAGAATTATTTATACCATTAACAGATTCTTATATATATATTAATGTGGCTAAATGTGCAGGTTAAATCTATTAACCAAATTATTTATATTATATTAAGAAAAAATTGAAACAAATGTAGAAAGAAAATACTACATTACAAGTATACAAACCTAAAACTGTGAGCCATTGTAAAGTACAAGGTTATTAATAAGAAATGTAGCACAACATAATTTTCCGTCCTTTTTTCACAATTTTTGTAGTGGTGATATAACCTCATCTCCCAGACAGTTGAGCAAATTTTCAGGCCTCCAGCCTGACTTCCGCTGATGAATTGTCAAAAGAAGTCCATTATCCCTTTATTCTTATTACTAGCAGCGCCCACCCCCAAATCTGTGCACCCCTGGGGAGCACCGCCTCGCGCCCCCTAGCCTGGGGCTCCCTCAGCAGCTTAAAGACCAGGCTGCTGGGAGGCCCTGCCTAGCTCACCCTGACCCCCAAGTGCCCGCCACCGCCCTTACTCCTCCTTTCTCATCCCACCCCAGACTCCTCAGTCCCATGATGTAGCAGAGTTCCAGTAACTCAGGAAAAAGGAGACCAAGGTCATTCCTCCAGCTGGTTCCGTGGGGCCATAACACAGCACAGAGCACTGCACCTGGGCTCTCTTTTAATATCAACAGCTCTTAATTCTTCCCCCAGGTCTCCCGTGTCTCCGTGCCCTTCCCACCCCCACTCTTGCCTCTCCCCCCAAGCCTGCTGGCATGCAACAGGCCAACCTGGCCTTGTGGCCTGGGGGCGGGCACCCTTCCTTCGGGGGTAGGCTCCTTTTGCCCTTTGTGCAATGGTGGGATGGCCAGCCCTTCGTGTAGGCGCCTCCAGGAATCTTGTGTGTGGTTTAGTTGGCACGTTTTTGTTATAAGTTGATATGTTTGGTATGTTAAAACCATTAATGTTGTCCATTTTTCTGCACCAACCTGCTTTTCTACTGTTTCGTTGACACGATTGTTTTTATTCACGGATAGGTGCCTATGTCTGTGCGTTGGGAGCGCGCGCGCGCGCGTGTGTGTGTGTGTGTGTGTGTGTGTGTGTGTGTGTTATGCAGAGGTTTTTACAGCCTTTGCTTTTTTGTCTTCAGACTGAGTTTGTGTCGACCAAGCCTTCTTTTTTGATGTTTTGACCGAACTGGGTTTGTGCTTTCCCTGCCTACTTTACACCAGCAGACCATGTAAAGCATGTTTGCGCCCATGATTCCACTGGCTGCTCACGGCTTTGATGTGGGTGCTAGGTGTTGTTTCAGTCCACATGGGGTTTTTTTCCCCCCTTTCTCTTTTACAGTTATATGGTTTCGTGTAAGCAGTCAATGTAAATATTGTTGGCATTACAGGTCATGCAGTGCTGTAACATTTTTTTTTTTAAATGTTGCACCTACTTTACAATTAAAAAATTGGTCACCGTACTTGAATTTTGCCCACAGAGCCATTTCTTTCTCTTTGTATCGAAGCCAATTTATTTTTTTAAAGGAAGGCTAGCCCTTCTACATTAATACATTTTTTTATTCCCTAAAATAAACTTTTTTCCCCAACGTATGTGGCAATGGGAACAGATTGAAGAATTTTTGCTCCTTTAAAGAACATAATAGCCCCCCTTGGAAAAGGAAATCTAATTTTCTTCTGTTGCCCTACCAGTCTTAGGAAGCATGAAGAGAAAAACCTACACCTTTAAGTAGTTTTCAAAGATTATTTCAAATGAGTGAAAATTAACAGAGCAACTCTTGTTCAATTTGTCTTTTTTGTGGTATTAAAAGCAATCAGGGTTTTTGTTTATTTAAAGGAACATTTTTGGTTTGTCCTTTTCAGTTCTCCTGTGAATATAAAAGCTTTAAGAAGAATATTCATCCATACTGATATCATGGGGCACTTTTAGTCTTTTATTTAGACCCTGATTTTGAGTTATTTGCTATGTCTGTTTTTTTGTTTTTCTTTTTCTTTTTTAAGTAAACCCAACCTTCTTTTCTGAACATAACGTGGTAGAATTGTGGGAGGAGTGGAGGGCAGTTCTTTTGCTTTCTGTAAGTTTTATGAAGATTCCCAACTGACTGCTCCCCGGAGGGGGTTTATCCTTCATTCCAGACCAGGATAGCACATGGTGGTTAACTCTGGTAATCTGCCATGTGGTTTGCAGTGCTTTCTTGGAAGTCACAGGCAGTTTCACATTGAGATTTCAAAATCTAAGATGCTTTTAGATGCTGGTGACAACACTCTTCCTAAAAAGAAAGCCAAGGATTCTAGACTTCACCAAAAATGTGGTATCTTGTTTACTTTGCCCATTTATGCCCAAATGGTGTAATGCAAGACTCAAGATTGGTCACTGTAGTATATAAAATGAGTTATGCATTACTTGATCCATTTGGGGGCTTTGAACAAATAATACCAATCAGGACTGTAATATTGAATTAGTTTATCTTTCTTTCATTCACTCTTATCACATTTGCATTAGCCAAAGAGATAAGAACATTAGTAATTCATATATGTAAAAAAAACCCGAAGTGATTATTCAATCAGTGAGCCAAAAAGCAATAAACAAACATGGGATATCCTGCTAAAAGTGGGGAGTCTGATATAGAAGAAATAGACACAAAGGGTTTTCTTAAATATAAAAGATTAATGTGTATCTACTGTAAGTATGTATTATCGGCCTTATCTGCTTTTATACACACTGTGTGTGTACCTCAGTGACCTTTTATAAACCGGAAAAATGGTTGATTTACTAATTTGCTATGTAAATACAAAGTTGTCTATAAATTGGAAAATTTGATGCCAGATGGCTTCACAATATACAAATGTGTTTTGTAACATCATGCCTTTATGGATTAAGTATAAATACACTGGATTGTCTGTGTAGAAGAGTAGCAATTTACATTTCACCTGCCTTTCAAATGAGTATCTTTGTCCAAATGGTTATAATCTTAGGAAAAGAAGATGACATGAGCATTTTCGATGTGAAAAACAAATATGATTTTGAATTCACCAAAACTCCTTTCACACTCAAGAGTCTTTTCAATTCCATGCTAAATGCCTCATATTGTGAGATTTCTGTAGGTAATTCATGGGTCTGGGGCTGGGCTCTACCTAGGAAACCTCCCCAAACTGAATTATTCTGTGTTAAAGACAGGCTGTGCGTCCTCCTTTCTAAATCATAGGCAGGGATAGAACCACAGCCACCGTACTGCTTTTAACTTACTCTTTTCCACTTTATTCCTGTGCATCTTGGAAAGCACCACACAGCTAGACAGGGCCCGGTGCTTGTGTGCCGAGAGCATCCTCTCCACTCAGGGCCTGTCCGCCTTGGCTCTGTGAAGATTCTGGGTGAGATCACTCTGTGATGTGGGGGCAGTCCTGTGCATTGTAGGATGTTTGGCAGCTTCCCAGGACTCTCCCCACCAGATGCCAGTAGCATCCCTTCCAAATGGTGACGATCAAAAATGACTCCACACGTTGCCAAATGTCTCCTGGAGTGGGAGTCGGGGGTGGGGGTGGGAGACAAAGTGAGCTTTGAAAGCCACTGCCTGAACGGAATCAGTTAGGGAGCATATGTCTGTGTAAAATACGGGCATGTTTTGCCTGCTGTAATCAACAGGGAACTGATTCCTAGATCAAAATCCAAAACAAAATTCATGCCAAGTGAATGCTTCTCAATCCATGGTTAAGGAAGTGGATGCATTAACTTTGATTTCATTTTGAACACATTTGACATTTTAATCATAAGACCCAGGACAGCCAGGTTTTGTGAACTCCCGGGTAAGACTTAAGAGAGTAACCTAAATACCGTGGTTCCAAGTTTTCGAGAAGACTGTTAGCCCACTTCGGGTACTGCAAGGAGGAGCTTCCAGTAGTGGAAGACTTCGCAGTGATGGTGTAGCTACCTCTTGGTCATAATGAGGAAGTGGGTTGGGGGACCCTGTTATGTCTGTGTTTTAACAGCTCTCTACAGCAGCCTGGTTTAGGAGAGGGTAGTTTTTGCGTGATCCGCTTACTTACAAGTTTTTATAGAAGCAGTTCAATAGACCTTGTAGATATCATGGATAAATTTAGTCATTCAATAAATATTTATGGACTCTTACTCTATGCCACATCCTCTGTGTGGCAATGGGGTTACAACAGTGAATAAGACAGACCCTGTTCTCTTCCCTCACAACAGCTGCCCGGGGAGATGGCCAATTAAACATGTAAGTACAATAAACGGTGATAGGGCTGGGATAGGGAAGCCCCGGCCTAACTTAAAGGGAAGGGGCTTCCATGAGGGTTGAGGAAGGTGAACAGGATGTCAGGCAAAGGGGAAGTGTGTGACCAAGAGGAGGGTAGAAGAGAGTGAGCGAGGGGCTGAGAGAACAGATGTGTATGGCTTGGAGGCGGAGGAAGTACGAGGGAGTAGAACGCAAGAGGCGGTTATGAAGAGAAAGGGAGGGAAGGGTGGGGGGGCCTGGGCGAGCACTGTCAAGGCCTTGGCTTGAGCATCATGGTGATGGGGAGCCATTGTAGAGTTTCCAGGGGGTGATATGGTCAGGTTTATGTTTTAAAAATATTATTCTGACTGCAGCGTGAAGAAGAGGCATTTGGAGGGGACAACGCCGAGGAGCATATCGTCATGTCAGGTGCAGCATTTTTTAAAAGCATGTACTTCCTCAGAAACTAAAATAAAATATGAGGCCACCCTAATTCTTATTATTATGTTTGTGGAGCAAGTTCCATCCCAGCCTTGACAGATGGCTGTAAACATGTATGTATAAGTTCACTTCAGCGGTCGTGAAGAAATGCTTCACTTATGACTTTTGCCAACAATATTAATTGTTGGCGAAAACAATTGTGCTGTTGGCAGAGCAACCGTGTTTCTCCTTTGGTGATCAGAGGCTGGGAAAGTTTAACATTCCAAAGCCCCTTGTTACAACGTTAGAAAGTAAGTCCTGCTAACCAGGATACACAGGTAAGTGTGGGTCAGGTATAGACCTTGGAGTGACCTGGAGTGACCACTTCATCCCACGCACAGCCATGGGGGAACAGGAAGCTGGAGAGGAGGGAAGAAGGTGCTGGAGGAACCATGTGAGCACCAAAGATTATGAAAGCACAGGAAAGTGGGGCCATGGGGAGTCCAAGCCCAGAACAAGGCCATCTGGTTGCATGGACCCCGGCCCCACAGCAGGGGAGACCACAGCGGCCTTTCATCATCCACGCCAGCCCATGATTACATACACACCCTTCAAAGTGTCCTCCACCACAATTAGTCACCTCCTACATTCAATGAACATTGAACTTGAGGGTTTTTAAAGCTAATTATTGGTTTAAAAAAAAAAAGGCAGAGGCAATGCAACAACAGGCATACAATCCTATGAGGCAGAGGCCACAGATAGGTCCCCCCTCCAGCATGGGGACCTGCACACAGGAAATGAACTCTCACAGGGAGACTGCTCATCATAACATTCACAAATTGGGCCCTGGAGGGGGATTGTCCACATTCAAATCTAGGTCATGCTACTAACCAGTTGCTTGACTTGGGACAAGTTACTTAACCTGTCAAGTTTAGCTTCACCTACAAAAGGGGATAATAACAGCACTTTCCTTGTGGGGTTGCTCAAAGGTTGAATGGGATGATGCATGTAAAGCTCTTGGTGCCTCGCTCATAGCAGGCATCGGGGATGTTTACTATTAACCTGCAGTAGGAAAAGATTTCAATTAGAAAAGGGAACTTCCTGCCAGTGACCGATGTCAGGCATATGGAGGAGCTGTGTCTAGACTTGCTGTGTCTTCCAAGGAAGCCTTTAAAGGCAGGAAAGTGGTTTACCTGCCCAGGGCAGTGCTGACAAAGCAAACTGCACTGTGGAGACCCTTTCTGGATCGACCTCCCAGGGTGTTTTTTAGATAAACTCTGTTGTCCATAATGCCACATGCAAACATAAAACAGTTGCAAAATAATTTCTCCAGGAAGCTAAGTGCTTGGCTGTGGTAGGCAGAGGAGAAGCAGAACTTCTAACCTTCAGCCTCAGAGTGAAATTGAAAAGGGCTCTTCAAATAAGTAGCTCAAGATGTGAAAATTTTAAGCAGCCTAAAATCAGTCGAATCAAGGAATGCAGAATTTAGAACAGGGAAAAGTGTGTTTGACTTAAGAAACTGAAATTTGGAGACCAAGTTCTT